>CAJNDS010000297.1:17500-171545 GCA_905221605.1 Symbiodinium natans | reverse complement strand
CCAAACCTCTCATTTTTAGAAAAAAATATCAATTGACCATTATATAGATATATAGATAAAAAAATTCTTTCATTCCTTTCAATCGTATTGATCGGAAGGTTTTCGGTTAGTAAAAAATCCTAATTCCTGTCGAAAGAAATGAAAAATCTCATATTTCATATTTTGTCAATATTATATGATCTCGTTTGGATTAAAAAGAGAGATAATGATATCCTATCCAGAACCTATCATCCAGTTAGAGCAGGAGATTACTTCTTGGGTCTGCCGTTCCTCTACGTGTCGCTTGTGCGCCAGGTAAAATAATACCATTCCATTATCATCGGGGAGTGAGAGCTTGGGGTTTACGGGCCGTGAGTTTATCCGCCGCGGCCGAAATTTTCGCCCGAATCTTATTCTATTTACGATCTACCTGAATCCAGAACTCCTATACTCCCCATCCCCCTACCGCCTACAGCAGGCTCTTCAACTGCGCACCTTCCTGGGGTGACCCAGCGCATGGTTTGCCCTAACACCTGCTCATAAAACCGTGGCGCCTCAACCACTGCCAGCCGTGCCATGCCGATCCCTCTTGTTGCAAGATTCGATGGAATAGTGTGTTGGCCTAGGCCCTTAAGGGTTTAGGGAGGGGGGCGAAGCTACAGGATTGCTACAGGAAGAACTTGCCGGTGATGGACATGCCTCAAACAAATTGAATTAGGCTCTCGATAACGCTTTTCGGATGCGATTTTACTGACGTGATCCATGCAAGCCCTGAACCCCTAAACCCCCAATACCTACTCGTGCATGCGGCTAGAAGCAAACGCCGGACGCATGAACCCCTTGCGCCCATGGCCCCTAAACCCGAATCCTCGGAGTCCACGTGCCAAACTCTTTCAGGTGTCCTATGATTTGCTGAGGCACCAATTCTGAAAACATCTCTGAGGCAAAGTTGCTGCAAAGACTCATGATATCTCCCTGGTGCGCAGGAGCCACTGGACCCAACCACCAAGGCTTGAACCTCCCGGTATGGCATGAAATTGAGATCACTACCATCATCCCACAAGACCACCCCAAAACTAAGCCCAAACAACCTAAACCTTAATTGCAGACTGTTGGGGCTTAGGGTTTAGGGTTTGGGGTAGATGTTTCGGGTCTAAGGTCGAGGGCGTGCCCGGGAACCTCGAACCACCCATAATAGTGGCCTAGAACCCCAAGATCATTAGAGGACTTTGGGGAAGTTGTTGGGGTCCAGGTGGGGTTAGGATCGTCATCAACTTTCAACCAAGCAGTCTCCAGATTTTTGCGACACAAAACATCATTGCCAGTACGTTCGGAGCCCCCAAAACGGGTAAGGCCCGTATCCAGCTGTTCTTCACCCGACTGGGCAAGAGGCCTTTGCATGTTTGGAACTCTCCACTACCAGCACTACCAGCACACGCACTTGCATGGCTAACAAGGGGCTATATACCGATAGATTCAAAGACCACGCACTCAGCCGGCGACTTGCTTGTTGTTTAACCCCGTCCCTGAACACCAGCATCGCAACTCAGGAAGATATCCTTTGACCATGTGCAACTCACTGCTAACATTTATATTCCGCTGCAGCTGATCTCTTCGGTTATGCTTGGCGAGCCTCTTTCTGCGACGGTTCAACTGTGAAATCCCAGCGCGTGCGGAAAGTGGCTAGCTGTTTTTTCCTCTTGCCCCGCTTGCGGGTTGGGGTCGCTGCGCCTTTTGCTGGCATAACCAGTGGGCCAGTAGCCAGCACTTTAGCTGACAGTCTGGCCGTTCATCGCTGTTAAACGGATTGGCCGGTGACAAACACAATAGCTACTGGTTCTGGTCTTGGAGGACAGAATAGAACAAGCTAAAAGTGAAAGTTGCTGGTGTCCATTGCCAATCCCACAGTCATGCAGCAACGAATGTTCTGCGCCTCACTGTCTCTTAGCATCGAATCTAAGCCTACAACCAATACAAATTCTCGTCGGAGTCATGGTGCTGGCGCATCCTCGTTCGGGTCCGCCTCCTTGCTCGAGTCTGCCTCTGCAGCTTCCCCACCGCTGCCATCAGCTCCTTTGTCCTCCTCGCGACCAAACTGACAGGATACTGAAGCAGAAGCTGCCCCATAACAAACATGATGTGGCTTGGGCATTCGGAGAACGACTCACAACAAGGCAATGGACGAGGAACCTTGACTGACATGTTCCAAGGCAAGAAGATCGTCTTGACAGACTACAGGCCTCCATTCCAACCCAGAACCGGGCATCTACGGGCAAACTGTACACAAAATCGAGTTCTTGGAAGTCGTACACCATCCCTGCAGAAGCACAAAATAGGCATGGAAGTCGCAGGCCCTCGTGTTCTGTATAGACTTGGAATCCCAGTAACGACAATACTGCGAGACGGGTACCTTTGGGTGACTTTTAGAACCCGAAAGGGCAAAAGGGCACCAGTGGACTGCCCTGTAGAACCCCCTAAACCCTAAACCCTAAACCCTAAACCCCCCCAGCTTCCCGACTCCTCAGCAGGCTTGGTGTGCTTGGCCGGCTCAGGCTCGTCCTGTTTCTCCGGCTCCTGAAGAGGGGTGCCCTAAACCCTAAACCCTTTTTGCTTAGGGCTCCTGTGGTAGCTTGCCTGTAACCTCTAAACGTTTGGATCCGATTATAAGGATGTAGGGGCTGGGGGATACGAGGTTTGGGGCAGAGGGTTTTTAATGACCGTCGTTGTAGAAAGAAATTCCTGCACCTGCCGACAGATCTCAGTGCCTTGTTACAAGGGACCGAAGCAATGGGGTGAGGTTGACTTAAGCCCACTACTACTTAAACCGCAAATCGGTCCTTTGGCTCAAGCACCTCGAAAGGCCGCTGTGCTTGCATGAGGGGCTCATAGCCCAGTGGCTGCTCCAAGTAGGCCTGCACGTTCAAAGGCCTCGGAGACTTCAGTTGTTTTGTGTAGACAACGTTGCTGCCACTACGTCTTCTGCAGAGATTTGTAGTGAGGTTTGTTGGTTGAAAAGGGTTTGATGGAGCCTGGAAACAGAACAACATTTCGCCTTGGGGAGCTCTGTGGCATCAAACTGGGGGCTCGCAGCAATGCGTTCAAGGCCATGGACTGCTGCTTCAGAAACGCTGCAGCTGCTTAAGCTGCTTAGGGTTACAACGAGAAAGCCACACAAAGGTATGCTGGGCGCGACAAAGGCCCCTCCAACGTGCTTATGTTTGTCCTTTCGAAACATGATCATGGAGCCGCCAAGCAACTGTGTCGGGCTGTTGAAAGGGTCTTCCAAAGTATGGCCGATCTCCTGGACTACTCGCACTTGTGTCATGGCGGACAGCTTGGCCTACTTGATCCTACATATTCTTACCGACATGAAAGCAAGGAAGATTCTTGGTCCCTGCTTCTCTCTCGTTCTCTGCTTGCTCTGGCATCTTGAGCCACCTGCTCAGCGGCCACCCGGCTGGCAAATAGGAACTTCAACTACAATCATCGCCCTGGCATCCCTGCGTGCAGGTTTTCCTACGAGAGCACAAACAGCTCACACAAAATGACTCATGTTTTTTTTTTTCGGCGAGGCGCTCAAAATTACGACTGCTGGTACCCCCCCCTCCCCCGGCCTGTTGCGGCACCTTGTGCCAGGGACCTCACTTTGCTTTGGGGTTTAGGGTTTAGGATTTATAGAAATTGTATAGGGTTTGGGTCCCAATAACGTTTTGAGCGAAAGATTTTTTTTAGATATTAGGTTTAGGGCTCTGGGGGGTCTGGGCGCCAATTTTGGGCTCCGGAAGCTAATTTTGGGCTGGGGGAGCTTGGGGAGCAAATTTTGGGCTTTGGGGGCCAATTTGGGCCAATTTAGTGTTTTGGGGCCAATTTTAGGCTGGGGAGTCAATTTTGGGCTCTGGGAGCTAATTTTGGGCTCCGGAGTTGGGAGGCAAATTTTGGACTTATGGGGGCCAATTTTGGGCTTGGGGGTGAATTTGGTCTGGGGCGTCAATTTTGGGCTCCGGAAGTCAATTTTGGGCTTTGGAGCCAATTTTGGGCTCCGGAAGCCAATTTTGGGCTTCGGAAGCCATTTTTGAACTTTGGGGCCAATTTTGGGGCTGTGGAGACAATTTTGGGCTCCGGAAGCCACTTTTGGGCTTGGGGAGCAAATTTTGGGCTTTGGGGGCCAATTTTGGGCATTGGAAGCCAATTTGTGGTTTTGACCCGGGAGGCACCCCGAAAAGGCCCCAGAGGTTTAAGTAAATGAAAATTTGGCCTCCCGCTTTGGATTAATTTATTTAAACTCTGTTTGTCAGCTGTTTAGACAAATCTCTTGGAAAAATCAGAATGATACCACATACAATTTCTATTTATTTTGTCTTGAGGGTTTAGGGTTTAGGGTTTAGGTTCAAAACCCCAAGACTGAAGCTCCCGGTCCTCAATGGCGATTAATGCCCAAGCGATGACGAGGACCGCCACAGGCATGAAGGAACCAAGCTCCACTAAAGCAAACGGCAAGATCAGAAGGTATACCGTCCTTGGCATCCTAAATCCTAAGCCCTAAACCGACTAAACCTTAAACCCGAATTCAGGGACACCCGGGCTTTCTCAGCATGAATCTTGTCGGAGAAGCACACATGGGGAACATTGGCGTGGGGGATTTGGGGATGGGGATGGCTAGAGGCTCTGCAGGGGTAGGGGTTCAGGGGTACACGCAACCTCAAAGGCGCCCTCATCGCCTGCTGATTTCCCAACCCAGGGCTTCGGGTTTGTTTAGTTGAGGGTTGAGACGTTGAAGCCTAACCCCGACGGGTTCTACTGCGTCAGGTTGTGAGCCATAAGGAACTTTCGAAGCCGGCTGGGGTTGTTCTCTTGCCAGTTCTAAACCAGAAGATACTCAGGATGCAGGTGGAGCACAGAAAGCGGGAGGCGTGTCTGGAATATTCTCGGGCGACCTGGGGACTCTGACAGTATGTTGCACACGAAGCGGTTTCACATGAGGATCACAGGAGTAGATCCTGCTGAAACAGCTCTCTTCGGCTTACTGGAAAGTTGGGAAAGAAAGTGAGTGCCACGCTGGAACAGTCACGATCTGAGCCATTTCCTCAATACCTGGGCAACTTGTCAGGACTCGAGCAGTTTTAGGCATTACAGAGGATGCAAAAACCAAAAGAGCCTTGTGCAAACGGAACGGCCATCCCCAGCATGGTTCCGAACTAGTCTCGTGATGTCATGGGACATGCCTTGAGCAATGGTCCTGACACATCAGACCATTTGCACGGATTGAAGTAGGCTTTCTTCTTAGAAAGGAGTAAGGTCTTCATTCGCCGGCGTGAAAAAACAAAAGAAACTCCAAATCCATCTCTGTGGTGCTGGCCAACGCCGCAGTAATGTGGCCCTGCATTCGGTCCTTCGTGGTGGGAGGAGAGTGATCTCACATGCTGGATCTTATGGCACAGTATGCAGGTGAAGAGGGTTTGAGAGGTACAAGGTCCTAGCGTTTCAGGCTTCAGAAGAGTTCGCATTTGTGCCAGAACTGCAAAAAAGAAGGGTAGCTCATTCATCGTTTGTGGAACCGGGTCCTCGGACAAAACTCTTCTTTTGGGCGGCGGCCCTCCAACACTCAACCAAATCAAACGTGAGGAATCGTTCAGGCAAGGTGAGCAACTTTGTCTCAAACTCTCTGGGGTCCAAAGCCGAGAAACAAGCCGAGGCTAACGAAAGCTAGCCCAGGCGTGACTAGCGCGGCGGCTCTCGTGCCATAATCCCTTTAAAACGGTGTTGGCTCTCCTGCATTTAAGGTCTTTACGCGATGCTCGCCTTCTCGCCACAGTACACTGCTGCCGGTCGCCCGCTCCCGGCCCGCACAGTCTCATGCGTCTTGGCCGGATCTTTAGCGCTGGATGGCCGTCTGTGTGAGCTGATTTTTGTACCTTTTTTCTCTCAACTCTGTTTTGGATGGCCCTTTAGATCTAGATCGCGGTCTCTGCGAGCCTGTATTTGGACCGCTCTGACCGCTCTTTTTTCTAGAAATATACCCTTAAAGGTGTGAAGTCTTTTCATGATTGCCATTTTCGGAGGGCACGCCAAGGTTGTTTCGCAAATCGGGTGAAGCTTCTGAAACTCGCTTCGCTTGAAGCCTGAAGTCTGAAGCTGGCGAGCTTCACTATCAGGAGCCTGACATCCGAAGCTCACGCGCTTCGCGCTTCACCCAAAGCCATTAAGTCCGTGCACTTCGCGCTTCACTTGAAGCTTGCAAGCTTGGCGTTTTGCGCCTGAAGCTCGGGAGCTTCGCGCTGCGACTGAAGTCTGAAGCTCGCGCGCGTCGCACCTCACGCTTCAAAAACGATCCTTATCTGACCGAGCCCTAGCGCGCCGTCCATTTTTGGATCTTGTCGTACTATCAGTTTAACTCCCAGGAAACGCTATTGAATGAATGAGAATGGGTAGTTTCCTAAAGTCAGGGTCATATTTTGGGTACCCTTTTGTATAAGGAGCCCAACAAGGGACCCTCTTCCAAAACCACTTAAGGAACAGACCCCAAGGAATACATCCCAATTTCTACTAAGGACCATTCTTATGAATCAGGGTATATATTCCTCAAATTACGGGGGTTTTGGAAGATCTGGGTACCCACAAGCTGCCTCAGTGTAGAGCGCCGCCGGCGAGGCATCTTTGGCCAGGCACTTGTAGAGCCCTTCGCCGAAGGTCACAAGGATCTCACGTGGGTCTCGCTCCTGGGCGCAGGTCTTGTGACTTTAGGGTTCTCGGGGTAGTTGGAAACCCAAAACTTAGGTCTTCAGTGTAGTGGAGATGCTCTCAGACGACAGCTGTGGCGAACATTGTGCGAAGTCCCCCTCTATCAAAAGCTGCGTTGACAGAATGATGCTGGGACTCTCCCCACCCCTTAAAGGGGGCCCTGCTTGAGGGATACTTCTCCAGGCCCAAAAGCAACTGGATCCTGTACCCGGACTCACCCCCCTTCAGGGTTCGAGGGCAGGGGGGTGCAATCTCAGAAGGGTTGAGGCCCTAAACCCCAAAACCCCCAACCCCCCAAACTCCAATCCTCGAAACATCTAAACCCTAGACCCCAAAGCCCCACAACCCTAAACCCCCTTAAGCGGGGTTTAGGAACCTTCTTCATAGGGGGTTTAGGGTTTTGGGAAGTTTTGGGGGGTTGAACTCCAAAAGCCGGAGATCCATCTCGCTGAGCAAGGCCCAGGACTTCCCACGAGCCCCGACTCCGCCCCCGAGGAAGGTGCCCAAGTAGGCGGGGAAAGTCGCCAGCTGACCTGGGCTGGGGGGCTTTTGCTTGATTCTTCAGGCACAGTTTTTTTTTTGGGTTGTGGTTGGTTGGTTGGTTGGTTGGTTGGTTGGTTGGTTGGTTGGTTGGTTGGTTGGTTGGTGTGTGTGTGTGTGTGTGTGTGTGTGTGTGTGTGTGTGTGTGTGCGTGTGTGTGTGTGTGTGTTGTGATGGGGGAAGTTTGGGGCTATGGCTGAGCAGGTTCCAGAATATAGTCTGCTATATGCAGCATGCTTAGGTCTTTGGAGAGGGCATCTTCCTGCAAAAAACGCAAGCAACTCTGCGTGGCGTTAGGCCTGAGGCCCCTGGCCATCCATCCATTCTTGATCTTCTTCTGTCATCCAGAGTCGTGCCAAGCGCCGCAGCTGCTGCAGGTGAGATTTGGTCTCTCGGACACACCGATACCCAGCACACCAGCGTTCGTAGGCTGCGTTGGTCCTTCGCAAGCACAGAAGAACAGAAATGGGACTACCCGGAAGTGGGATAGACCTTAGGGGGGGGGCTTAAGTGGGGTTTGCCTATTTCAGAGCACTAGACAAATCTACAACTTGCTGAAGAGGCTTATATAGTCAGAGGGGTTTTGGGTAGGCTAGAGTACAGACATATATGGGATGATGTTGGTAATTCTTCAGGCTCCTGTATAGGGTACGTGCAGGATTTTGCTGGGTTTGCCTAACTTCCTCAGCAGTGGCCTTTGCTTTGGAGTATGCAAAGCTGAAACCACGCACATCCATGCAGAATCCATACAGTGCTTGTGCTATGATGAGCTCAGTTGCGCAGCTTTAAGCCGGTACGTGATACTAAACATAGCCCAAAATTTCTCATGGAAACATCAGATGAACCTGATGTAGCATATAAGTTCATATAAGCCATAGAAGCTGCGGGGCTGGGCTCCTGAAGACCAGGAGCAGACCGAGAGCAGTGGAACACGCGCTCAGGAGCGCCAGAGGCGGTGGACGGACCGAGTCGGTAAAAAAGTTGACGACGAAGATCAGCATGGCGAAGACGGCGTTAAACGCGAGGTGCGACTTCACCCGTTTCAGGATTTCAGACATCGGAAAGTTTTGCAGGTGCTCGTACCAGTCTTCGGATGAGTAGCGTTCTGCCACTCCCAGAGTGCCATCGCTCTCCGCGGCCGCCACACTTCTTCGATAGACACTCCTCTTGTAGACAACACGAGCCAGTAGGATCGGGACAGGGCCTAGGTGGGCCCCTTAACGCCGCTGAAAAAATATTTGAATAGGATCAGAATAAAACATGTCCCAAGGGCCTGCCTAGGGGCAGTACGTCCACGTATCCACCCATTTCTTGGAGCTCGGCAACTTGGAGGGCGTCTTCACCCGCGGCAGCGATGTGGGCGCCCTTGGGGCAAAATGGGGCCATGGCTGAAGGCCGGACATGGGGATTGTAGCCTTTTCAACTTACCTGGGAGGGGGGGGGGGGGCATTTCTGTGGTCTACTACAGAGAAGATTGCAGGATTTAGGGCCTAACAGCTGAAACGAGGATGCCGTGTTGATCATGCTGTCAGCAGCTGTGCCGTGAGCCACACTCTTCTCATGTTTCTTCCATGTTGCAATGGTCCCATCGGCGATCTTGACTTCAGCGGAATATGGATTTTCACAGGAGGTGCGGGGTGGTGACCGAAGGTGCCCCCATGGAAAGCCCACCCCCAACGTCCCTTGCAGCGTTGCTTCCCAGCTCATGCCCAGGGCACAGGAGTTTTTACTGACTCTGCAACAAAGGAGTACCTGTCCCCGCACCTCCCCATCCTGTCTGACCTTTTGCTCTTTGCGCGAGTTTGCACTGTCACGGTCTCGCAGCAGGTCTCAGCCGCCAGCTCTTCACAGGCAGGTGGCAGATGAAAGCAAGGACTGCGGTTGCAGTGAGCCTTTGCCTTTCACGCGTGAAAAGAGATAAGGGTGAGGCAAATGAGAAACTATCACCCTTGAAACCTGAAAGATGGAGATCCCACAAGCTTCCCACAAAACGAAGCCCCAACCCCCCGGCTGAACCCTGCGAGGCTTTGCTAAATCGGGTCTCTCCTTTGGCTGCTTTGGCAGCAGCAAAGACATTATTTGTTGTAATCAGATGAGCATCTGCATGCATCTGTTTTTGGCCTTCGGCCGCTTAGCAGCTTCAGCGCGGGGCATGGACGTAGCGAGCTGATGCATGCAGTGGCCCAGCCATAAAGCTTAGAGCAGGACCTGTACCTCATCTGTACCTGGGCATAGGCATTGTGCCTTTCCCCAGCCTGCACGAAGAAGAACCAAAACACTTCTGCCTCATGCGCGTCGAGAGACTGTGCAAAAGGCCCTGCTGCTATTCTCCCAGCCAAAGAAGGGACTCCTTCGGAACGGCCTCCACGGGGGAAGTCCAGCTGCTCTCATTGCCTTTTTAGCAATTGCATGCAATGGATTGTGTGGCTGCGGCTTGCCAAAGGCTTCAGCCGAGCAGCCAACACCGGAAAATGGGGGCGTGCGGGGCCGCTCTGAGCTCTAAGCATAAATCGGGCAGGATTCTATCCTCTGCCGTGCAAACGTCGCGGAATGGCCTAAAACCCGGAACCATCCTAAAATCCACCCTTCTGCAAGCAGGTACCCAAAAACAACTCTAGATCGCGTGCAGATATCCAAAACTCCCCCCACATCCCTAAACCCTAAACCCCAATCCCCAAACCCTCCCTCGCAAGAAATGACGCGCAAAGCTCACACTGCAGGATGGACCTGCGAAAGCCAAGAGTGAAGAGCAAAGGCTATTTAAGGGTTTAGGGTTTAGGCTGTTGGGATGTTCCCCTGTTAGTCCTGAATACGGGTGATAGCACATTGAGGACTGTTAGTTAGTCTAAGGGGGGAACATCCCAAGGTTTAGGGTTCAAGGCCCTGGTTGCGGGGGGTTTGTTGGAAGAGCAAATTTCATATGGGTGCAGAAGGTGCAACATGATGCCCAGTAGCTGCAACTGGATGCCTTCAACCTCGAAGCACAAAAAGCTTGCCCTCGACAGGGGGTTGTCAGAGATAGACGCCCTAAACCCTCAACCCCAAAACCCCTAAAACCCTCAAACCCTAAAGTCCTAAAACCCTAAAATTCTAAACCCTAAAATCCTAAACCCTAAAACCCTTAAGCCCTAAAACCCTGAAATCCTATAAAGGACGTACCTGCCACCTCGAGGTCTCAAGGCTCGGTTGCTGAGGCAATGGGCTTCTCATGTTTTCGTGCAAAAACCTTCAGCCCCCCAAAACCCCGAAGTCTGGGATCCCATCTCCCCCAAAACAGAGGAGGAGCCCCCCCCCATTCTTTAGTACATGCTTGGCCAAACCATACGTTCCGAAATCCTTTGTGTTGCGTCTGGAGTGGGGGGGATGACCTTCCGAACCCACTCCCCCCCCGCAAAAAACCCTAAGCCCCCCCAAAAACCCCTAAACCCTCTGTGCTGCCCAACCTGGGTGTCGGCACTCTTGGGCTTGTGCCCGAGTCCGAAGGTGGCCTCCCCCCAAGGAAGAGGCGATGCTTCCAAGGAAGACGAAGGCGTAATGTTCACACGGAGCAACGTGGGTACACGTGTTCAACACACATATATACAACCGCGCATAGATACTTAAGGTTTATAAACGTGACTCCGTAAGCACACATCTCAAGAAATAAAGAAAGGAATAGATGAACGGGAAAATCAACACATGAAAACAAATTAATATAACATGAATATATATATATATATATGTGTATATTAGTCGGTGTGTATATGTACAAGCTATGCATATGGATTGTTTGTGTTTGTTTTTGCTGTGTCTTCGCCAGTATGCACAAATTTCAAAATGGAAATGGGCTCCGAGAGTGAACTCGTCCAAACCAGTTGCTAGAACCTGCTTGGCTACGCATGTTGTAGGCAAACACAATGGGCCTTCCCGCTCGTCCATGCTAGAACCCTAAACCCTAAACCCTAAACACACTAAACCCTAAACCCTAAACCCTAAACCCTAAACCCTAAACCCTACACCCCGCGCGCCAGCATCGCGAGCAGGAGCAGCACGGCGCAAAGAGCGAAGCGCGAGTCGCTGCTGAGGTCCGTGAGAAGGAGAACCAACACCAAGACCTGAGAGGGGTTCCAGTGGTTTTTAGGGGGTTTTTAGGGGTTTTTGAGGGTTTTAGGTTTGGGGTTCTCTGAGGGTTTAGGGTTCAGGACGCAGGGTTTGGGGGGGTTTGGGTTGGGGGTTTGGGCCTCTAGGATTAAGTTTCGACGATCACGCATTGAATGCCTACGACACGTGAAGTATTTCATGTTAGGAGGGTGGGTGGGGTCGAGCTCAGGCAAAAAGAAGGAGGGTACTAGCTCTGAGGTGCTGAAGAGGGTACCACTGGGCTACCAAGACAAATGGCCATATAACCCCAACTGCACGTAGAAAAATCCCTTCTCCCCTTTTGCGGGTTTTCAAGGTTCCAGTACAGAAGGCGAATAAAGCCTCTTGGAAGGTTGACAGCCGCAGCTTCCAAGACACATCTCCCAGGCACCCTGAACCCCTCAAGCCACAAGAGCCCACCGTCGACCCGAAGTCGTAACATGACTGTTCTCTGGGCCTCTTTGGAAGAGTCCCACCACCTCAAAAGGTGCAGCAGAACCCGCTGATATTTACTCCCTCAAAACCGGAAGAGGAGCGGTTTCCAAAGCTTTGGTCGGAACTGGGCGCTGGACATTCAGCGGCACTCGGAACAAGTTGTACATAGACCCCCGGATGCGATCTGGGACCTGAGAAGGAGGGCCGTAAGGGGCCTATGTGACCTCAATGGGTCGTCTATATGGGTAACTCTCTAAATTAGGGTCCCTTATTGGGTCCTGATTGCAAATGCTTCGGCTCCCGGCTTCTTCGGCCTGGGGGCTCCACAGATGAGCTGCCCATGAGAAAGAGGGGGTTTAGTGCAAGGACACCGCAGAGCACAATGCAAGCAGGACAAGGCACGTGCACTGGAACCTCCGGCTAGAGATGCTTTGTTCTACTGTTTTGGTGCTTTGAGTTCTCCATATTCACAGCAGAGACTTCTGCAGCGATTTCTTGAACTTAAGGACCGAGCAATCTCGCTCTTGGCGATGCCGACGCAGGGGAAGTACCAGCCCACACAGAATTCAAAGATCATGAAGGCAATCAGGCAGTAGCCGATTGCCTCAGCTCCATGGCAAAACCCCCAAGCAACACCGGGTCACTCGGTTGCCCCCACCCGCCCCCCCAGCCAAGGTCACAAAGGGTGCCGGGTCTATGAGTGAAAGTAGCTCCTAGAGGAAAGGGGTACTGCGCATTTTCGAACAGCCTACATCACATGGTCGGACAGATGCCAGCATGAAAGATCGAAGCTCGTGGGGAAGATCCAAGCCAGGATGCAACCCACACACTCTGAGGCAAGCCTTCGCCAAAAAAACCACAAGGCAGACCACCCCTAAACCAAAACCCTAAAACTCTAAACCCTAAACAAACAGATCGAGTCCTGGCTAAGAAGCTGTGCATGCGCTCCGGCTGGCAAGGGCAAATGACAGAACACAGAGGAGCATGATGACCCGCAGCTGCCTGCGCGGACCTCAAGGTTTCTGGATTGAATGCCTAAACCCTAAACCCTAAACCCCAAACCCTAAACCCTAAACGCTCTCTGTCCGGTCTCAGGAGGAGTTGTGCAAAGTGAGCCCCAAGCTTCCCAAAGATACCAACCCTCCAAAAAAACGTAACTTCCAGGGCCACTTGGAACTCGAGCCAGCGCAAAGCAAACAAAAACCCTAAACCCTAAACCCTAAAGCCTAAACCAGCAAGAAGAAGAACTTGCCCCGCAACTCCTCTTGGAACCCTGTCCAGCACCAAGGCGCTCATGAAACGCCCACCCAAGGTCGCTGCCTCGGCACCCGGCTTTTGGGGTTTGGAATTTAAGAGGCTTTCGAGTTCATGGTTGGGATAAGATGAAAGATTTAAAGTTCTTTTCCTCATTGAGTTTAAGTAGCCTTCAAAATAATACAAGGTTACCCCGCTATGACAAAGTCTTGGGAAAGTGGGCTCTCTCTACAGCTGAAGACAAGAGCCTCATGAAGCCAACGTTTCAAAATGTGAGGGCCCGAAGTTGAGGCGACCATTTCCAGACCCCGAGAACAGAATGCAACACTCTGCAGAGAAACAGCCGTAGGCCAGAAAGAACGCCGCTTGAGCAGTTGAAGACACTGCGGAGAAGCCAGGTGGCCTCTTCCTTTAGCTTACCCTTTCGCTCCCTGGACTTGGTATCCTAAGCCCATGACCAACTTCCCGCGGTCCTTGAACTTGGTATGACCCTAAACCCAAACCCTAAACCCTAAACCCCAAAACCCCAAACCCTAAACCCTTCCCAACAAGTAATGGGTTTGTTTTTGCTTTTCGAGCCGAAGCCCTCGCAAGCCCACCAGGTTCCCCTCAAAGAGAGTCTTATCTTCACTAACCCCTGGAACCCTAAAAGCCTTAAAGACCCTACAAACCCTAAACCCCTAAAGCCCCTACATACCCCTTAAAGCCCCAAACAAGGGCCCCTCTCAAGGGGAAAAACAGGCCAAGTGGCTGAGGATCCGCAGGTTGCCGAGAGCATGAAGAGCGCGAAGACCAGGCCATGAGGAGGGGAGGTGTCCTCTGGGGCTTTTAAGTAGGGGTCTTCTTTAGGCTTTTTTTGGAGGAATTAGGGTCTTCTTTAGGTTTTTTTTTTTTGTTTGGAGGAATTAGGGTCTTCTTTAGGGTTGGTTTAGAAGATTGAGGGTTTAGGGTCTCTTGGGTACTAGGGTCTTTGGGAACAAAGTCTGTGGTTCCTGGACATGGTTGTCCTCGAAAGATTGAAAAGTTCACCAAAAGACAGCCCCCAGAATGTTTGAGGTACCCAAAACCGAACGGTAACTTTGAGAAACTGATCCGAAAAAAACGACTCCCCAAAAATCTACTCTTTGGAGACGAACCAGCTCCTGACTGCATACTAGAGGGTTTCTCTGTATGAGGTCACCCTGGTACTCCGGGCACTAGCGTAATGCCCCAAAACTCTTTTGAACCCGGGCTGAGCTCTACGCCGGCGCCTTACTGCAACAGCACTTGTGGCCGTTACGCTCTGCAATATGCCTAAACCCCTAAAACCCTCAACCCTTCTTGAACCTGGCAAATTCTCAAAATTATGGCCCCTTCTGGGTATCCTACAATACTCGGGGCCGCCTTATACGAGTAACCCCAAAAGGGACCACATTTTAGAGAAGTGACCATACCTCAGGTTAACCCATGTCGGGTCTCGCAACATCGCAGGGGGCCTGGAGGGGAGAGTAGAAGCAAAGCCACAGGGGGTAGGTCTGATGCCTTTTAAGGACTTCAATTGCAAAAAGAACGGTCGCATCTCAAGCACTTATGTGTTTATTTTTCAGCCTTATGCTTATACTTAGAGATTGAAAACAGGACTCCTTCAAAACTCCTTTTCCAAAGGGTTCATTTGAGTGCCAACTCGAGTAGAATCCCGCTCGCAAACTTTTTGGATTTTCCAGTCCATTTCTATACTTAGAGCTTGGATAGGACCTTTATCTCACGCCCTTTTCCGCAGAATCAGGTCCACATTCTTGGAAAGCTGCGGCTTCAATTTGAGAAGGGTCCCCTCGAATCCTTTCCAGCTGAGGGTTCAAGGATTCGATTTAAATAGGGCTTTTTCAGTATCCTCTTTGCCACTATTGCTGAAGAACCCCCCCTCAAAAAAAATAAGAGATAAAGATAATCACCCTTATATAGCCTTATTAGGAAGAACATATTTGTATTTTTGGGGATTCCTAAGCAAATAGTAGCCCCAAATCCTAAATCCTAAACGTGAACCCAATATTGCGAGCCAGTTGAAATGTCCTCTGACTCCAGAGCCGGGGTCCAGTTCGAGACGAAGACATACCTCAGTGCTACTCGGCTGCCAGGGTTGAAGGTTTAGGGTTTAGGGTTTAGGGCCCTTCACAGCTGCGTTGTAGAACAATGGGGCCGAGGCACATGGAGCCCTCAAAAATGGCGACGAGCATGCAGAGACGGAGGCAGTTTCGATCCTCTGGGCAGCTTGCACGCCCCTGGTTGTTTAGTGACTGTTGCCCTGCAGGGCTTCTGAGGAGCATAGGGGCCTTAATCATTAGAAGGGGGTTCTGGGGGTTATTATTGCAGAGTCATAAAGGGACCATTAGTGTTCGTAAGTATTCCGACCCTTTTGTGGTTAGGGTTTAGGGTTCAGGGATAGTAGGCACGGGGGGCTGTGACGGCTTCTCTCTTTCTGAGATCGGTGAGGGCAGCCAAGATGTGTGCAGAGCTCTCCTGGAATAGCAGGTTCACGGCATCCCACATGAGGAGCTTGCCTGGTGAGAAAAAGGTTCACGCCCTTTCCACATGTTGACTCGAACTTCTCAAACGTGCACAGAGCATCCTTTCGCTGTCCATCCCGCTGCAAGAACTGATGGGGTCTCTTCGAGCATTCCTGTGCTAACCCCGCTTTGTCTGGAGCAAGCAGTTAAGCGCCGCACTTCCCGTCCCCGAGCTTTGCCCATAGTTCTCCGACCAGCATGTGGCAATGATGCAGAAGCCAACCAGAAGCATGAGGACCGACAGATCGTAGGGTGCCGTGTAGCCTCCATAGTAAATGCCGACGCCTCAGTTGGGCGACGCTCAAGGGATCAAGGGGGGACCCCTACAAGGGGGGTTATTCCCCTATACAACCCTACAGAGAACCTTATATTCTCACTCTATACCTAAGTAGCCCCCAAAGAACCCCTTAAGGGTCCCTCCTTTTTGGGGGTACCTTTGGAGGAGTTTGGGTTTAGGGCTCCGAGGATGCCCAGACACGGTCCTCCAGTACTGTCAGCTTGGTGTTATCAACCACGGCCTGTGATCCCAAGCCCGCCAACACGGCCACCGTGTACATGGCGCAGAACTTGAGACCTCAGTGCAGGAGAGTGAGGCGTTTTCGAGATTTACGTTCCGATGGAAGTAAAAGCAGCCCCCGCCCTGATGGACGTCTGCCCAAAGGTGGACTTAGGGTTCTTGGCCCAGAGATCGCCGAAAAACTGGAAATCCAAGTCTGAGGGCTCAGCTAAACATGTACGTCAGCAAGCTCGAAGAAAAATTATGCTTTGCGGTGTGCTCGGATACCATCCAGCATTCCTTACATGGCCGGGATGCTGCTGGGTTTTCTGTGCTTGGGCAGGACGAGGGAACGAGCTAGGCCGCCGAGCTAGGCCTGTTAGCAGGAATTAAAAAAGGTAAACGTCCTTCAAAGAGCATGAAACTGCTCTGTAATATAAAGAGCGGCAGGAATTCAAAAAAGGCCCAAGCGTCGAAACAGGAGAATAGAATCGATGTGCCAGCTCCCGCCAGAACGCGTCCCAGCAGAAGAATCACATGCACTTTCCAGTGCATCCTCAGTGTTTCGGCGTGTCTTAACGGACACCTGAAGCATCTAGAAGCAATGCAGTGGCGGCATATATTAGGCCCATCTTCGCGGACTTACGTGGGGGGTGGTTCTATGAGGGTTCCCTTCTACATATCTTGATGATGGAGCTCCTTATCGGACGCATCAAACGACTCATGACTTTGCATCAGGCTGCCACCTCTGACGTGCAATAGTTTGCCATGTAGTGGTTGGAGGGAATGCCATGAGTCCCATCATGGCTACCGCCAAGACTCTACATGCGGTGTTCTCTCATCATTGTGAGGTTGTCCTCCCATACTTACCCTAAGGATTCTGGTTTTTGGGCCCCAGGGCCTTCTTATTGAAGGTTTTTGGGCTATTTTGAGCCTAAAGCCCACTGCTGATGACAGTTCCAGGCTGGAAACTTTGGAACTTTCGAATTGGTGGTGAAGTCTTCCACCTGGTTCGTGCAGTCTAGGGGCTTTCTACTATTTGCTTAAGAACCCCCCAAAAAATGAAAAAATAGTCCTCCTTACATATTTGCTTAAAACCCCTCCCCAAAAAATGAAAACATATTCTTCCTTATTAGGGCACAAAAGGGAGTCGTGGTTCTTAAGCAAACAGTAGTTGACTGAGGGATGGCGGGCACCAAGGTCATGCTCTCTCTCCTGCTCAGTGGTGAGGCTTCTTGATTTGGTGGTTTCCGAAATTGGGGTATCTTTTCGGGGTCCTGATGCTAAGGGATTCCTACTATTACTATAAGCCCCCATGTATGGAGGGGCGGTTAGGGGAACATGGGGAACCTTTGTTTGCAATCGAGCAGCGATAAGGCTGCAAGGGTATGGAAGACGCAGTATGCCAAGCAGCATCTCTTTCGACCTCACGAAAAGTTTATGAGCAACTGTGGGCCTGTTCTCGAAGCTGAAGTTGGCATCTTCTACATGGAGTAAGAACCAAGTAGTGAAGGCATTAGACCCTGGTTGCTGAGTATCCTGGGCCAAAACAGGGTAACCTTTCAAGTATGGTAGGATTCTATACACCACAAAAGGTTAAAGGTTACCTACTCGGCTACTAAGAAGTGGGAATTTGCCAAAGAACGAGTCGGGTTAATTGCCAGGCTGAAGGTTTCAGGGTCGAAACTTCCTCCAGGAGGTTTTGTTCCAGCTCAGCTCAGGCACCAAAACGGTCGGCCAGTGAGCCAATGCCACAGCTGCAAACCTGACAGCATGCATGAGCAAGGGGAGTGGGTGACTCTTGCTGTAGGTGTCATTGGTTGCAGGATTACTGCAATGGCTATGACCCTCAACCGTAAGACATGATGAGCACAAGCGAGCTATGGCGACGGCTTCTGTCTGCCATCCACTGTCACCACACGCAAGGCCATTCTCTAACCATACATGGCATGGCATGACGACTTTTTGCTTCAGTGGTGACAAGCCTCGCAGTGCTGACCTGCGATGAAAGGTTCTGTCCATGCTAGTCAAAGACCTAAGACCCAGAAACAGACTGAAGTCACCAACTGCAAGACAATGTGACTTCCACCACTCCAACCAACCATTCAAGGTTGCCAACGGGAGATGGGGCCACGCTACCTGCGGCGGCCTGTCTGCATCCGAGCAGCTCCGGATGCTCCATACCCGGCTACGAACAGCACCTGAGACTCGGGTGAAGCGAACTTTCAATGAAGTAGTCGTCGTGTCTTTTGAGTTAGGCCAGGGTTTTTTTTGGCACCCGACTAGCCACGGCAATGCGGGGTTTGTAGGTCGGTCTCGGAGAACTGGAAAAGGATCCAAGGTTAGGTTGAAATGCACCTTGGGTAATCGCCTTTGGCATTCAGGTTAGGAAATCAGGCCAGGGTCTAGGGGAGAGGGTTTAGGGCTCCAAAAACAGGATCAGCAGCGAGAGGGAAGGGAAGTTCGCATGCACCTTCACGTCTAAGCCAAGCCGCCGCGATCTCGTGCTTTGAGTATCCATAAGCAGAATAAAGCGCCTCAGGCGATCAAAGCAGCCGGAGACCTCAACCCCCCGAGAGTTTCTTGACGGAACTCTCCATTTCCTCTTTCACCCCATCTCTCTTCCGGCCGACCCGGGCCTGGACTGGGTTCTTCAGGAACGTACATATTCAGCTGCCAGAAGCAGGTGCTATAGGGTTTAGGGTTTGGGGTTTAGTGTATAGGGTTTGGTGTAGCATTCAGTACCGTCTTGGGGTCACCAATTTTGAGTTCCTGTGCAAGAGCGACGTGGACCCAGACTTGCAAGCAAGCGTCATAAACATAGGGGCCCTGGAGCCAGTCTGCCGCAACACAGAAGACCCAGACCTTAGGATGTGGTTCCCATTCCATGGGTATCTGAGGCATTGGTTTGGGTTTTTTAGGGTTTAGGGTTTAGGGTTTAGGGTTTAGGGTTTGGGGGTGTAGTTTTCATGTTTCGTTCGAGGCTCTGCCCCTGCCAAGGGTAAGCCATCGCGTTTGCTCCTGAAAGGCTGAAGTGTGTATGCATGCGGTGAAGGCGTGGCGGCGCGCGACCCCCGCTTTACTTTTCGCCATGCAGGGAAGAGTTTGGAGGAAGTATCCCTTGAACTCCTTATCGCAAGGGTGGCCTCTACGAACACGGTGCGCAAACAGAGGGCCATGGGGGTGGTCGTGGGCACTGCTTCGGCTTGAAAGCTCATTGGGAAGAGCATATGCCACTTCTCCAAAGCCATGAGAGCGAGTCACGATCAGGTATTTCATGAGGTGCTTTCGGAAGCCCGGCGGGAACTTCTCTGACGCAGCTGGCCTCGCGCTCCAGGGGTCTTTGGTGTCCCTTTATATCTCATTCTGCCCTCAAGCCAAGCTACAAAACCCAAAAGCGCGTAACTCTGTCGGGTTAGGGCTCGCAGTCAGGATGGCGTGTGTCCCTAATCTCCCATTTCGAACCAGCAAGTCACTCCTAGACTACGCAGCCACTCCAAAACCCAACTGACAACCTTCAGCATCGGGTCGGGTCGACGTCTCTTCATACAAGCCGTAGGCCCCTCAGGCTAAAGTAAGAAAGATGGCCAAGAAGGAGCATCTGGCTGAAGGTGGCGCCCGGTATTCACGACATGATCAGGGTGCTCTTCAACAACTCGTTGCATGAAGGAGCCCAGAGACCAAAAAAGGGAACAATTTGACCTCTGGCCTCAAGAAACCCCCCCTACATGTACACCTAAACCCTAAACCCTAAACCCTAAACCCTAAACCCCTCGGCAGGCCTTGCCAGCCAGGCCAAGATGAAAGTCAAGGCCACGGCCGGAAACAGGAGCGTGTGGTAGGTGGACTGAGAAAGCCTGGAAATTCAGAGCCCAACAAAATTGATACCTCAGGTTTTTTTGTGTGGTAGGTGACTGAGAAAGCCTGGGATTCAGAGCCCAACAGTTGCTACCTCAGGGGTTTTTTGCGTGCTTAGGGCGTTGGGGTTCCTTTTTGGGCAAGGACCCGTGTTTTTGAGAGGGATTCTGCTATGTTTGGTTGGTGAGAATTCTTTTTCTTT
The DNA here is from genome assembly GCA_905221605.1 of Symbiodinium natans. Lineage (NCBI taxonomy): Eukaryota > Dinophyceae > Suessiales > Symbiodiniaceae > Symbiodinium > Symbiodinium natans. The sequence goes on along the minus strand of CAJNDS010000297.1, from coordinate 151,381 downwards.
GGTGTCAAAAAAACACGGTTTAGGACCGACAGGGAAACTAAGGGCCAGATGTGCAAGTGCCACTCCTCTTGCCTAATGCAGACGCCACATCGTTGCACCCCCACCAGAGGCAACTGAGGCATCGACCACTGCATACCTCAGCTGCCCCCAGAGGAAACTCATGTCCCAACCATGGACGAAGATGTAATCCCCCAAAACCCTTCTTGCATCCTTAACCCTAAGCCCTAAACCCGCCAAGAGATAAGCTTGCTCAAGAACCCCCCACCAAATCATCAAAGATAAGTATCCCTGTATTACCCTCAATATGGAAGAATATGTTCACTATGTTTTGGGGGGTAGAACCCCCCAAATCGCATCCTTTTGTTTTTTTGGGTCATTCTTTGGAATCATTGATGGATCCACTTGTTGGATCCTCCAGGGTCTGGGCAAACAGTAGTAAGGCTTCTGGATTGGATGTGAGGACTGATGGTGGAGGGTATAAGTGTGCGTGGCCGGCCAAGAGGGGAAGGGTGTAGGGTTTAGGGTGTAGGGCCCTCAACCCTGATGATTTTGAGAAACCACCAGAGGATTCCAAAATATGGGGAGGCGGGGGTGTTTTTCAAGGCCCTGGGGCTTCCTTTGGAGGGAGTTCCCTTTGAAACTGTCTCTTGCAAGAGGGTTTAGGGTTTTCAGGCTTTTGGTGAGGGTTTCAGGGTTTCAGGGCTTCAGGGCTTGGGGTCCCAAGAAAGCACCCGCTATGGCCCTGAAGCCCCTGCGGACAAGTCTCTGGATCCTTGAAGGATTTTAAATGCCTTGGCTTGTCGAAGCTTTTTGAGAGGAGAAGGGCCTATGCAGATCGCAACGGAGACCTGCCCCCTTCAGGGCTTGGGGCTTAGGCCCTGCTTGTAGGATTGTAGGCTCCAAGGGCTGTCAGCCCTGGGGTCTGGCACTCGTGCCCGGCCCTCCTGGTCCCCGTCTTTCAGGTGAATTCAAAAGGTGATTCGGCTCTGAAACTTTGGGTGCGCGTCGAGTGTATCGGGGGCCAAATCGCTTGAAAGCAAGCCCCAGCAGCAATCACTACGCGGACGCTCTTTGAAGCTTTCCAGGCCTTTTTCAAGCCCTCAGGAGCCTTCTGGAGCTTTGAAAAGCCTTCAAATCTCCTGAATGCGCGCCGCGCGCGCCAGGATCAAGGGCTGGGGGTTTAGGGTATTTGCTTTAATGCAAAGCAAATCCGCGTACGCGGGGACCAGGCCTGGTCCCTAATGAGAACAGCTCCACGCTTGTGGTGCCACGTACGTGCTACCTGTAATGTTCCGTGGTAGTACGCTCTTACTTCTGAGGGCGGCGCCGACCTGAAACAACCCTCTTCGTGGTACTCTGAAATAGAAGACGAGAAATGAAGCATGCAGGTGTTTCCTGTGCCGCCGGTGCTGGCACATGCATTCCTTTGCTGCAAAGAGGCGGTCGGTTGCACGTGGATCTACAATGTTTTTGCAAGTGCAGCTCTCATCCCGGGACGAAAGAGGACTTGCTTCTTCAAGTACTTTCCCTGCCAGGGCATGTCATCGACGTCTTCTCCTAGCTCACACCGGCTGGGACACGTAGAATTGAGCCGAGGTGCGCCCGGTAAAGCCCACGCGCTCCCCAGCACGGCGACTTCCACAACCCACATGGGAGTGGCTCACTTCGCGGCATGTTTGTGCTGCCATGAGCTTTCGCCTGAGCCCAAAGATACACACCCGAGGGTTCCATGACTTGAAAGATGCAGGCACGTGCAAAGCAAGAATGGAACGGATGCAAGAAGTAAATCCCTTACTAAGGGTTCCTAAGAATGACCCACTAGTAGTGTAGGGAGGGTGCGGGTTACACATACGCTTTCGGCTACCGAGAAAGGCCTGCTCGGATAGGCCATCTACCCGGGTTCAGGGGCACACCCTACTGGGGTTTAGGGTTTAGGGTTTAGGGTTTAGGGTTTAGGACTTCCATGAAGGTGAACAAAGAGAAACGGCGCACTCCCAAGATGCCGCAGCCCCCAACAGATTTCACAAACAAAGGGTCCCTGTAGAAAGCTTGCACCCTAAACCCGCGACCCCAAGACTTTCCCCTGAGCCCATGTCATGATCCACTTAGTGGAACCCCCAAACTAGTCACCTATACGAATATTGGGTCAGTCTCAGGAAAAACTTAAAGGGATCTACTTGTTGGATCCTCCCAGGAGTCTGGGTTGAGAACCAAAAAAAGTTGATACTTGCAGTGATCTCTTGGGTTGTAGAAACACACGACACATGGGGGCAGTTCTCCACATTATGCGGGCACGTATTCTACGGCACCCAAACAAAACATGAAACCACATATATCCTCAGGGGACTCTAGTAAGGAATCTCATCCGGAATTTTCGTTTGTCTTCCTCCCAAGCTCCCTCCACTCAACCATCCTAGCAAGACCAAGCAACCGAGGAGGAATACTGACCTCGTCAAGTGCATCGCACGCTTTTATGACTCTGTGCCGAGGCCGATTTCCGCGTTTCTTTCGGATTTCGGACAGTTGGCCATTGAGGCGCCATTTCACAAAGATACGTCCTCGTTCGAGGACCGTGGCGCCCCGGAACTTCAGCGACTTCGGCCCAAGCATCGGCAGGAACAGCGCGGGAAGTCCCAGCACCGTCCCCGAAAGACACGGCAGCTTTGAACCAAGACAAGCAGTGAGGACAGCAGGAAGCCAGCAAGAAATGCGGGATGCCGTGTGATCACGAAGCCCTCCAGTGTCACGGACAAAACAGATGAGAAGACCAGGAGAGAGCTGTATACCAGAATACCAGTTCCGATGGTGACCGTACTTCGGAGACATCCAGGGCTGAGCCTCGTAGCCAGGATGCCCATGGCACGGAGCAACATGGGATGAGCTAGGGGCAGAATAAAAAGAGTCATCATCAGGACCTGCAAGTAGTTCAAGAAGACATACACCTCAATAGAAGGATAGCCGCAGCTGTGGAAATCCGGTGCCACAACTAAAGTCAAAGCCACGAAGGACAATGTCGCAGGAAGGAAGCTAAGCAAGCACATGGCCCATGGTGCTTCAAGCTCATCACCGAAGTCTTCCAAAATCGCATCTAAGAGGGGGCCCCGCACGTAGCGGTTGAATGCTTGGATGCAGTGGCCATCCTCGGCAAAGCCGGTTACAGACCGAATGGCTCGCCTGGCCTCGGCTGACAGTACCGGCAAAGCAACCTCGGCCTCGCTCTCCGAGCCTGTGTCAAGGGACGTTGCCACCTTGGTGGGCCAGGAACCATCTTATCACAAGGGCTCCCTTTTTTTCCCCAAACAGGAACCGTTTGGGGTCCTCTCCTCAGAAAAAAAAGTGTCACGCGCTTGGCCAGATGGGTGTCACGCGCTTCGGGCCTGTGGTCTCCCATGGTCTCCGATCATGGGCACAATTGAGGCCATTCGGGTCGGTGGGTGTCACGCGCTTCGGGCCTGTGCTCTCCCATGGTCTCGGACCATGAGCACAATTGGTGTCACGCGCTTCGGGCCTGTGGTCTCCCATGGTCTCCGATCATGAGCACAATTGAGGCCATTCGGGCCGGGTGGGTGTCACGCGATTCGGGCCTGTGGTCTCCCATGGTCTCCGATTTAGGGCCATTGGGGCCGGGTGGGTGTTGCGCGCTTCGGGCCTGTGGTCTCCCACGGTCTCCGATCATGAGCAGGATTGGGGCCATTGGGGCCGGGTCTCCGATCATGAACAGAATTGGGGCTATCGGGGTGGGGTGGTTCCCGCTAGTCTCCGCGCCATTGGGGCCGGGTGGGTGTCACGCGCTTCGGGCCTGTGGTCTCCCATGGTCTCCGATCATGGGTGGGTGTCACGTGCTTCCGGCCTGTGGTTTTTCATGGTCTCCGATCATGAGCGCAATTGGGGCCATCGGGGCCGGTGGTGTCGCGCTTCGGGCCTGTGGTCTGGCATGGTCTCCGATCATGAGCACAATTGGGGCCATTGGGGCGGGGTGGGTGTCACGCGCTTCGGGCCTGTGGTCTCTCACGGTCATTCGGGCCGGGTGGGTGTCACGCGCTTCGGGCCTGTAGTCTCCCATGGTCTCCGATCATGAGCACAATTGGGGCCCTTGGGGCCGGATGGGTGTCACGTGCTCGGGCCTGCGGTCTTCCATGGTCTCCGATCATGAGCGCAATTGCCCGATTGGGGCCGGGTGTGTGTCACGCGCTCGGGCCTGCGGTCTTCCATGGTCTCCGATCATGAGCACAATTGGGGCTGGGCGGGTGTCACTCCCATGGTCTCCGATCATGAGCACAATTGGGGCCGGTGTCACGCGCTTCGGGCCGTGTCACGCGGTCCAGGTTTCCATGGTCTCCGAAGCGACAGGGGTTGGGAGGGTGTCACGCGCTTGGGTCCGTGGTCTTCCAGGGTCTCCGCTCATGAGCGAAATGGTCCGGGTCCGTGATCACAGTCTCCGATCATGAGTGACCGAGGTTGGGAGGGTGTCACGCGGGTCTGGTCTCCGATCATGAGTGCAGTCGGCTGGGTGGGTGTCACGCGGCTCGGGTCCGCGGTTGCGCATGGTCTCCGATCATAAGGGTTGTGAGCGCACTGGGGCCGGGTGGGTGTCACGCGGTTCGGGTCCGTGTTCCCCCACGGTCTTCAATCATGAGCGACAAGGGTTGGGAAGGTGTCACGGTTGAGTCCCTGGTCTCCGGTGAGGGTGTCACGCGGTTCGGGTCCGCAGTTCCCCTGGACTTCGATGAGCAACAAGCTTGGGAGGGTGTCACGCGCTGGGTTCGTGGTCTCCCAGATTCTCCGATCTTGGGCTGGGCGGGTGTCGCGCGACCCGGCTCCGTGGTCTCCCATGATCTCCGCTCGTGAGCGACAGGGGTTGAGAGGGTGTCACGCGCTTGGATTCGTGGTCTCACATGGTCTCCTGTCATTAGCGCAATGAGGCCGGACGGGTGTCACGCTGTTCGGGTCCGTGGTGAGTGGCAGGGGTTCGAGGGTGTCACGCGCTTGATGGTCTCCCATAATTAAATCATCTGGGAGGGTGTCGCGCGCTTGTTCGTGGTCTCCCATGGTCTCTGAGCACGATGGGCGGGTGTCACGCTGTCCGGTTTCGTGGTCTGTCACGGCGTCCGATCATGAGCGACAGAGGGTGTCACGCGCTTGGGTTTGTGGTCTCCCAACATCTCCGATCATGAGCGCAATGGGGCCGGGCGGGTGTCACGCGGTTCGGGTCCGTGGTGAGCTACAGGCATTGGGAGGGTGTTCACGTGCTTGGGGTCTCCGATCATGGGCTGGCGGGTGTCACGCGGTCCGGGTCCGTGCCGTGATCTCCGATCATGAGCGACAGGGGTTGAGAGGGTGTCGCACGCTTGGATTTGTGGTCTCCCATAATCTCCGACCATGAGCGCAATGGGGCCGGGCACGCGGTTAGCTACAGGCGTGGGGAGGGTGTTCACGCGCTTGGGTCTCCGATCATGGGCTGGCGCGTGCCACGCGGTCCGGGTCCGTGGTCTCCCGTGATCTCCGATCATGAGCGACGCAGCGACAGGGGTTGAGAGGGTGTCACACGCTTGGATTCGTGGTCTCCCATGGTCTCGGACCATGAGCGCAATGGGGCCGGGCGGGTGTCAGGCGGTTCGGGTCCGTGGTGAGCTACAGCTACAGGCATTGGGAGGGCGTTCATGCGGGATTTGAATGCGTGTAGAACCATAATCACCGTTTTGCAAAACTCCCGAAAAGGGGCCCAAAATCAAAAGCGACATGCCCAGATGCATTTTGCAAAGCAGGCAAAATGCATTCGCGCAGCTTGCTCCTTCCAAAACCACAATAAAAGACTCACTTGATAACTGACGTTTGTGTCAAAGACCGAATGCATTTTTCGCCTGTGCCCAAATGCATTCAGCTGTTTTCGCTTGGAAAAAAAGCGAAAAGAGCACGCGGCGTTGCACATGTGGAAAGCAAGACCAAATAAATGCGTGGTTCAGCCTGGCAAAATGCATTCGGCAGCGTCTGGTCATCCATGTCTATTGGGTTATCTTTGCTCCATTACAGCATGAAAAGCAAACGAACACAAAACAAAAAAGTAGGTTGGTGTTTTACGACCAACATCTACCCGACATGCATTTCTAGGGCATTCCAAATGCATTTTTCGTCGCCCGAAGAATGCATTTGGCACTGGTTTCCTATCATGTTTAGTCTTGGTTTCTGCTGGCTCATGACGTATTCGATTCTTCTGATGTGTTTTCTGTGCATAAACGTAGCTATAGGAATTGAAAAACGCGTTTAGAACAATGCTCGGCATCCTGCAGGCGTACCGAAACAGACCCAGAATCAGGAAGAACATGCTCAGGTGCATTTTTTAAGTGGGCAAAATGCATTCGCGTGGCTTGCTCCTTCCACAACCGCAATAGAATTGGGTTAAGAGCTGATCCTTCGTCGTAAAGACAAGCTGCGTGCAGAAGAGACGAATAAGGAAACTGCGTTTTTCGCGCGTGCCTAAATGCACTCAGCTGTTTTCGCCTTTGAAAAAGCACAGAAAGAAAGAGCATGGCGTTGCAAATGTAGAAAGAAAGACCAAATGCATTTTTCAGGCCTGGCAAAATGCATGTGGGCAGCGCTTGGACATCCATGTCAATGCCTCGTTTGGATTGGGAAAGGGTTGTTCCGACCGCCTCCATACTGAGCCCAGTTTTTCTGATTGTAAACTCGGCCTGCCGAGTTCTACGCGTCGCGTTATTGTTTCATGCCGCTTTCCCTTCATCTACAATCTTACTGTTTGGGGTCTTCGCCGGCATAATTGGGTCGGTTACTTTATAAGGGAACCCAGGACTAAAAGAAAAGGGTAAAGGGTACTACCGGGCTAGCAAGCCACTAGAGGCTCTTCAAGGCCATCGAAAAGCTCACAAACCTGCGCCTCAATTTGAAGGCGGTCACTGTCCAGGGCGCATGCCGCAGCTCGCACGTCGAAAGACCTGATGCTTTCCAGCATCAGTCTGTGACCGTCAAGCTTCGCCTGGAAGGATACAATGCTGACCATCAGGGAAGGAAGGAAGAACACCACAAAGCCGAGGCTGTCGGCAGCGTACTTTCCCAGGCGCTCCACGCCGAAGGTGAGGGCTGCGCTTTGTCCCGCACCTTTTGCACCATCCTGATCTTCAAGCTCTTCCAACTGGCCTCCTCCCGCTGCGACGGCTGCAAGGCGTCCGCCAACATAGCCTATGCCCAGCAGCCAAAGAATTACAAAAAAACGGGCGCTCTTTGTTGCCGGAACTTAGCCTCCAAAACCTGGAATCGAGTGCTTTTGGGCATCCGAGTAGCAGCACGTCATTGTGGTCAGAAGCCACATGGGCAACCAGAGTGGAATGACTCGCAATCTCTTCCTCGGTTGGCCATGGCATCTCGAGGGTTGGGTTTCGGGTTTAGGGTTTAGGGTTTAGGGTTTGGGGTTTCGGGTTTAGGGCTCCTAGATAAGTTCCTCCTAAACCCAAGAAAGGGGGAGAAAACACAAGCATTCTCCCAAGGTCCTGCCGAGCTTCAGGCCGCTGCATTTGGCAAACAAGGCAAGTTCGAAGTTGCACCACAACCTCAGGGAGCACAGTCTGCTGTCATCTATACTTCCCTTAGAACCTTAATAACAACAATATTTTCAATATTCTCTTGGGTTTTATTAATCAAAACAATATTTTCAATATTCTCTTGGGTTTTATATAAACAAAAATCGAAATAATTCCCAAGGGGGATTTAGTCATTGTGTCGCTACCTCGACGTCGACCTTCTCCGCGAAGGTAGGACGCGGAGCGCAGGATATTGATATGCCGATAGTTTGAGATGTTTGATATATCGATACACTGATATGTTGACATGTGAAATGTTGATATTCTGGTATTGACACAAAGATGCTATATTGATGCTGATGTATTGAAATAGATATCTGACACTCAGTGGACGTCAACCTGCTCCGCAAAGGGAGCAGAGATGAAGAAAAGGGCTTTTCCCACAGCACTTTGACACGAAGGGGGTCATAAAGAGCTCCCCACGGAGGAGCGGACCACGACTAACTTGTAGTACCCTGTGTTTCCTTTTCAAGTGGCAGCTTAGGGTTAAGATCCCGGGTAAACTGACAGACCCCGAGAAATGAGAAGACAAAGCCTCCCCCCTGGCAGAAGAGGAGTTTGCCAGGTCGGCGAGTTGCTGAGGAAGGGTTTAGGGTTTAGGGTTTAGGGTTTAGGTTTAGGGCTTGGGACTTGGAAGTAAAGGATGTGGGGACACTATTGGGTTCCCCAACAACGTGTTGGCTTCAGGCACTTGATCAGGGATCGGTAACCCAGCAAATCCCATTGGGAGACTGCATTGGGGTGCTTTTGATTCTACGGTTCACTGCTTCGTTCCCCTCTCTTCGGGTAGTTAAAGCAAAGCTTCCATTGGGGGACCCATAAGAGCAGCCCTTGTATACCCCATGCGACCTCAAAACGCTTTGGGACTATGTAAGCGCCCTTAGAATAAGGTTGAAGGCAAGTTCCCACTAACTCCCATTGGGGTTCGAGGTTGCGCTTTTCTCCGCCTGGAAGGGGTGAGGGTTTTTTGCCACCTGCCTACCAGCCTCGCAACCACACGCAGGTTAAGGGTTGAGGGTTTAGGGTTTGGGCTCCTGTTGCGGGGTGCGGGGTTTCGGGATGCGGGTTGTGAGTGTCGGGATGACTGCCCTGCCTCTCGAAGTATGTTTGATCCCAGAGAACCACCATCTGAGACGAGCTGGCCACAAATGCAGGAAGCCCGGCAATGGCCTTCTCCTTTTCCGAGTCGATCATCTGGTTCACGCAGATTTTGTCTATCCAAATGCTCGGACTCCACGCCCCACAAGTTAGTTGTTGGCCAAACAAAAGCACCAGGAAAAACACCAGCACTGGCACATCCATCGCAATGAGGAAGATCGCACTCACAGGCAAGTAGGGGAAGAAGGCCAGCAAGGAGCATTGACAAAGCAGAATCGAAACCAGTGTAGCCTTGACGGCCAAACTCAAGTTCAGGACCTGGGGATTTCCGAAAGCAGGGGTACCCTATGGGGGTCCTTCGCATAAGGGCATCCTACCCCTAAACCCTAAACCCTAAACCCTAAACCCTATCCCCTATGTTCGTAAACCCCCCCCGCCAGGCTCATTGCCAGAAACTTTGCCCAGCGATCTGCGGCCCAAGAGTGGCTCACAAACATGTCCTGAGTTTAGGGTTCAGGGGTAGGGTTTAGGGTTTAGGGTTTAGGGTTTAGGGTTTAGGGTTTAGGGTTTAGGGTTTAGGGTTTAGGGTTTAGGGTTTAGGGTTTAGGGTTTAGGGTTTAGGGTTTAGGGTTTAGGGTTTAGGGTTTAGGGTTTACGGGTTAGGGTTTAGGGTTTAGGGTTTAGGGTTTAGGGTTTAGGGTTTAGGGTTTAGGGTTTAGGGTTTAGGGTTTAGGGTTTAGGGTTTAGGGTTTAGGGTTTAGGGTTTAGGGTTTAGGGTTTAGGGTTTAGGGTTTAGGGTTATGAGTGGTGCTTTAAAAGCCTCTGAAAAACTAATTATGAAATGGGTTCCCTTATAAAGAAAAAGGGGAACTTGAAAATGATTTATGAGTCGGTTCCCTTTTAAGGAAAGATGGGACAGTGAAAATGGTTTTGAGTAGGTTCCCGTATAAGGAAAGATGGAAGTTAAAACTGCTCCCAAGGCAGAACCCAGTGTCAACGGCCTCCACGGCCACGGTACCATGAAAGAAGACCTCGGATGGCCTCCTTAAACACCCTCTGAAGAAAATCTTCCTGACTAGGATCCTCTTCAAACCCAGTAGGGGAAACTATTCCTGACTTGTGACTAGGATCCTCTTAAACCCAAGAGGGGAAAATAAAAAAAGGTCCCACTGTTCCACCTAGGGTCTTGCAAGTCGGAGGAAGAGAAACTCTCACCCAGTCGGGACACGATCGTCAAGGCATTGGTGGCACGGAAAAGCCCTTGTTTAGAAAGGCTGGCCGCTTTGATGCACAAGCGGCGTCGCATAGCATGCGGACCGCCCTTTCAGCCCTTTTTGAGCCTCTGGGCCGGTATGGCTGCAGGACATTTGTCTTTCTTGCCCTGCGAAGAGCTACTATGAACATGAGGAGTACCCAGACTCCGGGCAGGATCCGAAGAGTAGAGCCCCCAAGTGATACACAAAACTACTATTGGATCATTCTGCGGAAACCTTAAAGGGGATGTACTTTTTGGATCCTCCCGGGGTCTGGGTAGTTCACCGCTCTGATGCAGGTCGACAGCAACCAGTAACGGAAGAAACCTTCAACTTTCCCGAAACCTCGAACCCCGTACTGCAATCTGAGGAGCTTCTAGCAAGACCAACCACTTCGCAGAGAAAGGCACCCATGAAAGGACATGTGGCAAAGCCAAGATGCACGGAAATTCTAAGCCCTAAAGCCTAAAGCTTTAGGATACGCTTACGGAAACTGCTCTGCATCCTTTTTTGGCACGCTGCAGCCTTGCAGTCCCGCGCTAAACAGGGCTATTGCCAGCATCTACTCGTCTTGTCCTTAGGCCCTTTGCAGGGGGCACTGGGGGTTGAGGGCCATTTCATCGGGGGTCTTCGGGGCCTTGTAGAAACCTGCTCTCTTCGGAGCGTTTTTTGGTGTTTAGTTTAGTGTTTTGGGGGGAGGGGTGTGCTGCAAGCCTGACCTAGCTTCCCCAGTCAGTAGCCTAGAGCATAGAAAAGGGCGTCCTAAACCCTCAAGGGGAGTTCCGACAGTAGGGGCGGGGGGGGGGGGGTACCCGAGTTACTGTCGCAGGGCCCAAGGGTTACGTGGGCCCCTTTAAACCGACACTTTTCTGCGAGGCGCAATCTCTCGCCATGGGTAGTTGTGAGAAGACGGACCGGTTAGGGCGCTTAGCGGCTCAGGGGTTAGGGGGCCCCAAGGTAGCCAGCCCTAAGCTCCCAAGGTAGCCAGCCCTAAGCTCCAGGCCCTAAAGCCTTTATCCCTGACCTGCAACTACCCATGGTGAGCTCTCTCCATCACCGGCCCGGGCGTCCGCCCTGTCACAGCTTTGAAGCTTGGACAGAAGGCGAATGAACCTCTGAACGCCTAGTGTGGCTTCGGAAGGCAAACCTCATGAAAAAGCGTACCTGTTCTGGCTTTTCTGGGTTTCAAGAGGGAACCCGGGCGCGCCCCCCTGCCCAAATCTGAGCAGCGGCCCACTCTGGGGTGCTGAAGTTCACAAACCCTAAACCCTAACCCTCAACCCTAAATCCCATCCTTGCCAAGCAGAAGCCAGCGCCTTCCCTCCATCGAGGATACGCCGTACGGCCGAGACCACATACCTCAGTGGCCGACTGTATCCCAAACCCTAAACTCTACATACCTTGCCATCTGTGAACTATTTGCTCCCCCCCAAATATTCTTCCGTGTAGGGCTACTATAGGATTATTGTCATACTTTTTTCGGGGCTCTTGAGCAAGTAGTAGGAAAAGGGGAATAAGGGTACGACAGGGCATCCTGCAAACGCACGGCGGCACTTTCTGGACTTTTCTGTCGCCTTCGCGCAGAGCACGTTGTGAGACAAACTCCCCTCCCCACCCTCGCTTGAGAATTCTATATACACCTGATATAGTCAGTCCCTATAGCCCGAAGCAGCCCCTAAGAAACCCTTAAGGTCCCTTACAAGGGTCCCTCCTTTAGTCCCTTGCCCCAACAAAAAAGACAGGGTAAAGGGTGCCGCTGGGCCCGGGCGGCCCCTCGTGTTACTCTGAGGAGCGGGCGCAGTGGGATCTCGAATCGTGCTGGCGCTATCTTCCACGCCTTCGCTTCTGAGGGGATGAATACCCTAGCCCTAACAAGGTTAACCTTGTATTTGTAATAGGAATACATATATATATATATAGATAGATAGATAGATATATACATATATATACATATACATACAAATATATATTAATATATATATATATATATATACATATATGTATAGTCAAAAAGGTGACATGTTAACTGCACAGGCCCTAGGGCTCCCAGAGAGCTCATGTGAAAAGTGTGGGGCTCAAGATGTGAAGTGCGCGGGCACTTCTTGCGGTCCTACGGATTCCCCTTGAAACCCCCTAAGGCCAGCTGCCATGCCCATAGAACACGAGCACAACAAGCCAATTCCTTGCAGTTCAGGAAAAGCACACACACGCGAAGAGCCCTAAGCCCCTCCCTAAACACCCCCAAACCCAAGGCATACACCCTATACCCACGTAGTCGTAGCTGGGGGGGGGGGGCTGAGGGGCTTCAATACTCGGGCGCTTCTGAAGAACTGTCGAATCGAAGCGCCTTGGGGTAACTGCGTCACTTGCTTCCAAATTGCATCTCCCCGAACAGGGGCCTTGCTGGCCGAAGTCCCCAAACCCTTTCTGTTCGAGTTTCATTGTTGTTGGGTATGTCAGGCGATCTGGGAGGAAGCCCCCACAAACCCCTGAAGCATTTCCGTGTACTCCGCCGAGGTACGGAGGCGTGTTATCAGGGGTGTGGCTGCGGTTTTCAGCCTGTGTAAGCCCCTTTCTAAAACCTCAAACCCTACAAACCACCCTTAAAAACCCTACAAACTCTCCAAGCCTGGAAAGAGTTGAGTCCAGGGCCTGTGACCCTAAACCCTAAACGCCTAACCCCTAAATCGCAAGGGGGTTTAGGGTCTTGGGGGCTAGGGTCCTCTGGTCCTCTAGTTCAAAGAAATCTCGGGAGCCCGTGCGTTTCAGGATATCCATGGCATCCCGATCGCTTGGCACCTCCAGAGAGGCTTTGATTGTCCAGAGTCCGGCGAGGACTTTGGTTGCTATACTCCCTCGAAGAATCATCATGACCATGCTTGTGATTCGCCGGTGGTTTTACTCAGCAAAAAACGCAACTACTAGGGGGCATGTTAGGGCTAAGGCTCTGTATCTTTGAGTTTGGAATGTCCCTCTTTGGATTGCTCTCTTTCTCTCCTTCCTTCTGGGCCTTGTTTTGTTTCGGCTAGTTGGGCTAGGCTTGCTGGGTCGAGGGTTCACCTTGCGTGGACTTGTAGTTGTGTCTTCTCCTCTCCCCAGAGAGCGAACCGGTACACCTCTCTTCTCAATTGCCTTGACCTTGCTCGAAGTGTGGAAAGATCTTCACTTCGAGCAGCAATCTGGAACATGGGTGTTCTTGCGTCGTATCCACTATTACTATGTAGGGTTTGCTCTCGGTAGGACGGTCATGGTAATCTATGTAGCCTCTCGAATCCACACCCATCCTTCGACCTTCGCCCTCAGCGGCGGCCTAATGCCAAACGCAAAAACACACAACACAGGCACCGAACATCTCAGCACAAGAATCCTGAAACCTACTCCCTGAACCACTAAACTCTGGCCTTAAACCCCCCCCGTCCCCCTGTCCCCCGCCACCCTTCCTTTTCCCCCTCCCCCCCCGCCCCCCGATGCCGCACCCGAAGCAGCTGCGATGCCGCCCGATCCATGTCCAGGGGCGCTTGCAGGCCGGCCTCATGTCGAGGGTCCCTATGGGCCCCTTAATGTGGGTCCCATTGTTATACTTGGGAGATACGAACAGTCCTTCATGGGGAGTATAATGGGGGGTGCTGTATTCCCTTTTAAGGACTGTTAGAAAAAAATCACAAAAAACAGCCAAAACACACACGATATCCATATTTCGGATCCCCTTAATGGGTAAGGGGACCCTAATGAGGCCCCATAGAGTTTGGTTTAGGGTGCAGACCCTCTCTCTCTCACAGGCGCTCCGCACCCTCCTCTTCGGGTTTTGTCAGCACATTGTCTTCTTGAGGGCTACGCGGGTTTCGTGTTTTTTTGCAAATAAGTCCAAAGGACAGCACTAGATGTTCGAAGCCGCCTTAGCCACAGAGCCCGGCATCAAGGGCTGAGGGCTCTCACGGTTTCACTCGACATGTTTAGGCATCGAGGAGCGCGGGGACCGGTGTGGCTTTTGGCGGGGTGGTGTTCCACACCGTACACTACGTATACAGTACATATGGTAATTTGTATGTATGAAATGGTTCATGTTTGGGGCGAGGGGAAAGGACGTCCTACTTTGTAGACACCCTTGCCTTCTGTATTTAGGGTTTAGGAGCTAGCCGGTCTGATTGTAGGGCTTCGGTACCTAATCAGCAGGGCCACTTCAACCTTAGCTTAGTTGAACGCTCTGGCATCTTAGTCCATGTCGATTCTCAAATCTTGGCCCCCCGGCTTTTTCATTGAGCCAGTTTATACGTGTCCTCGCAGCAGGACGAGTACCCTCACATCACCACCACACTGCTGTCAAGTGCTTCCAATGTCCAAGGGATATCCTCAGAAAAGGCCGCTCCTAGTTCAGATCCACCCTCCCAGTCTCTCCACTGCTCCCCATAATCTGCAAGATGCCAGCCCTTTTTGGTGTTGGCATACCATTCAGCTACCAAGGAATAGGGAGGATGCAGCCCGGAGTTAGGTTCTGCGCACGAGAACTTGGGCGGGTGTGAGTCCCTTCAGATCAAAATCTTGAAAAGAACAACAGGGCTTTGGGGTTCAGGGCTTCGTGGGTTTACTGGGAGTCTTGTTGGGAGCCTATCCTATTCTCCGGTGAGAGGACACAGGGACAGAGTCTCTGCTTTGACAGAGTGCGTGAGCTGCGGCCTGCAGTATGCTCACCCTTCGATCCCTCAAGCTAGACATACACCGACACTCCGGCATTCTGCTACAAAAAAGGGACTCACAGACGGGGAACCGCACCAAGAGCACCTGGAAGCTTTCACCGCAGACTCCAGACGGTCAGCAAGAACCCCACACGAATTACGGGCACTATGTGGCACCATACAGGGCGCCTTTCTAACAAAGATCCCCTCGCAAAAAAACGCAGAGTTCGCCGCCTGAGCCGTCCCTCAGGGCCCCCTCGGGCAGATTGCGCCTTGGAAGCTTCGAGGAGTTTAGGGTTCAGGGCTGAGGGTCTGGGATGCTTTTCAATGGCTTTCTCCGGCCTCTCCTGGCAAGCTTGCACAGACTGCTGTGCAGAGCAGTCCTACGAAACCCCAAACCCTAAACCCTAAAGCGTGCCTAACTGTGCAATTTCTCCGAATTCTGAGCTTCCTGCGGCCGGTGGCTCTCGCGGCCTGTTGTTGCCTCGCGATCGCAGGCTCCCTTTTTGCGGAGGGTTTTGGGGGTTTCGGGTTTAGGGTTTCGGGCTCTTGGGGCTCGCATGGCTTTTCCCCACCCTCCGTGTCAGAATTAACTTGTCCAGTATGTTGCGTCTAGTATGAAAGGCCTCTTTCGGAACACACGACAGGAAACGTCCCCCTCTCTGTGAGTTTTGATGGGACGTCTAATTGAGGCAGCCCTGATGCCGATAGCCAAGAAAGGGGCGCCGTTAGGCCCCTGGTGTCCCGCGGTTTAGGGGTGGTTGCGGTGAGCCCTTTATGCTTCCAGGATCTCAAACCGTAAACCCTAAACCCTAAACCCTAAGCCCACTGACTTCCCTAAACCCGAAGCACTGAATAGCCTAAACCCGAAACATCCGGGCCCCTCGGGGACCTCCGCTGAAGGAGCCGATGGGCTCGGGCCGTCCTCCTTCATGGCTTTGGGGGAGTTCGAGGGGTTCAGGGGTCGGGGTGCCCGGAGACAAAAGCCCGGAAACCAACAACTTTTGGGGATTTCTTAAGCAAATAGTATTTCTTGGGTTGCTTTCCATCCTTTCTGGGCTTAAGGTTTTAGGGGTTTAGGGGTTCGGGGGTTTGCGCGCGCAGCTCCGGACCCACAAAGCTCAACGCATCAAAGCCCCAATGGAGACGCACCTGAACAACCCGAACCATTACGGAGCGTTGGGCTGCTTACTCACCGAAAGATCCTTCTATAACTCAGACCCCTGGGACGATCCAAAGAGTGGAGCCCACTCTTAGGACCCTTAAGCAGATCTACGTTTTAAACCCTAAACCCTAAACCCTAAACCCTAAACCCTAAACCCTAAACCCTAAACCCTAAACCCTAAACCCTAAACCCCCTTTTTGGATCCCGAGGTCTGGGAAGGACCTTAGAAGCCCAAAACACCGGATGCCTTACTCGAGAACCCGAAGTTCCAGGGATCAAAACCACCCAAGCTCCTACGAGACCTTCACCTCCAGTGCTCAAACTTTCAGCTTGAGGGCGGAGGATTACGGGTTTAGGATTTGGGGTTTAGGTTCAGAATTTGGGGGGAAGATTCGCATTGCCGAAGACGATTCGGAGCCTCGGACACTTGCTTAGAAAAAGTGATCCACAAGGGAGGCAGATCCCTGGCAGCCGATCCTGCCGCGCCTTTCGACTGCCTGCGTGGGGGCCGCAAGGAGGTGCAGGGTCTAGGGTCTAGGTCTAGGGTGTTTAGGGTTTTGGAGAGGTAGCTGCTCCTTCCCGCTCCCCCCTCAAGAGCTGGGAAAAGAGAAGAGAAGTTCGGCCTAGCTCAGGAGTGTCCCCAAATATGCCCCGAAGGTTCCAATTTTCGGGACTCCCCTTGATGACCTCGGAGTCCCATAGTGACGATCGAGAACAGGCTCAGTGTTGCTTTTCGTCTAGTAGGGTCAGGGATTAGGGTTTGGGGTTTCCTAACCCAAAGCATCAGCCGAAGCAGAGCCGATGTCTAAAGCCACTGCAGCAGGAACAACCCCAGTTGGGATTGCATTGCATGCTTCTCTGCCCACACCGCCTAAAGACCTACAAGAGTTTGACCTCCCGAATGCCTTGGATCTAGAAGTCCTGAAGACAGACCTGCACAAGGAACTTGCACCCTAAATTTCCCTAAGCCATAAACCTGAAAGCAAGATCCCGCATTCCAAAGCCGATCACCCCTATAACCAGAGCCCAGCAGTCTGAAACGCTATAAACCCTACAAACCCTAGAAACACTATAAACCCTACAAACCCTTTAAACCCCAAACAATCCTGAAACCCCTTTACCTACCAAACCCTAAAAAACCTCAAGACGTCTGGGCTCCCAGCGAGGGCCGAGGTCGAGGAGGCGCAGGTGGCGGGACCTGGAGAAGGTGTCATGCGACACGAGGTCGGCCCTTCAACTACTACTTGCTTAAAGGCAGCCCCCCCCCCCCCCCCCCCCCCCCCGCCCCCCCTCCGCCCAAAAAAATGAAAAAACAAAATCTCTTTTGTACCCTTTTCAGGCAGAAGCTTTTACATCGTTTGGGTGGTGCTTAAGTAAATAGTAGAAGATTTTCTGGAGGGCCTACCTCGTTACAGGAACCTGGAGAAGAAGTAGGGCTGCGCTGTATCCCTGCAAAAGAAGCGGTCATCGGCATGATGGACCTCAACGTTCTGTGGCCCTCTTTTGTTTTGAGTCCTCGGCTCCTCCCCAACTCCTTCCCCCTCAGGGTCCAGGCACCGATATAGTATGTACTTGGGCCCTACAGCTACTCTATGGGAACCCCTGTATGGCCCAAGCATATGCTATACAGGTACATGCACCCTTACATTAGGAGGTGAGGGTGCCTAGGCCTTGATCTTGGGTCAAGCCAGCTGCTGGGATTCTTTGAGGCTGCCTTAGGCCGACCTTGCAATAGCCATTGCAGTTGGCCCTTGGGCATCTGTGCTCGCCCTAAACCCTAAACCGTAAACCCTAAACCCTAAACCCTAAACCCTAAACCGTGAGGCAACGGGCTTTTGGGCTCCGCCCGGGTCCCTAAACCCTAAACCCCACCCGAGCCTGCGACGCTTTCAACCCTCAACTCTGTACAGGCCCCCGAGGGCCCCTTTTGAGGGGAGGATCCTTGCCGGGTCCGGGTTGAGAGTTGCTGCTGTGGGCCTTCTCTTGGGTTGCGCTTTGTCCGGAGTACTCAGGCTTTGTGTAGTACACCTTCAGGTGTGAGGTACAACCCCTGAACCCTAAAGCCTGAACTCTAGTCCCTAAGCCCCCCCACACCCCCCGAGTAACCCTATGCGTACCCTTCATGAAAGGGACGCATGTCGCAAATTTGGCATGTAGGTCAGAACTTTAAGTATATCCCTAAACCCTAAACCCTAAACCCTAAACTCTAAACCCTAAACCCTAAACCCTAAACCCTAAACCCTAAATTCCGCCTTCCGCTCCTCTTGCGAGTCCCGTGGTTCCCGCGGGGCCGTGCCAATCGTCTGACCAGCGGCTGCCCGCCTGTTTAGGGTTTAGGGCTTAGGGTTTAAGGTTTAGGGTTTAGGGCTTAGGGCTTAGGGGTTAGGGTTTAGGCTTCAAGGTTTAGGGTTTAAGGTTTAGGGTTTATTGCACCTTGCCTGGGGGAAACATCAGCTGCTGGAGTCGGTGTGAGATGGGCTTGAAACTGAGGGGGGAGAGGGACAGAGGCCACCCACACCCTGTACTTTATGGTCGACGGGTGCAGCTCGGGATTCGGGGAGCATGTGTCAGACTGCCGTGCACCCTAAACCCTAAACCCTAAACCCTAAACCCTAAACCCTAAACCCTAAACCCTAAACCCTAAACCCTAAACCCTACACCCCACTCCACATTGGACCCACGGACCTCCGCACGAAACGGAACTTTGCGTGCGCGCGGACCTTTCCTTTCACCGACTCCGTTTCGGGTTTAGGGTTGGGATTTATTGTTTAAGGTTTTTACTTGTATCCCCCAAAAGGACACCAATTATATACACTCACCAATATTTATGAGGAACCCTAGATACTGTTAGCGGGGTCTGTGTGGGGTGCAGGGGGCGTCGTGTATGGGTGTTGTAGTGTAGGATTTAAGAGGCTTTGGACCTAACCTTACCTGTCCCTTTAGAGTTGGGGCTTGCCCGCCGCCTGGCTGTTCCAATGACGTACCCCGTGGGATCACGGACGGTGTCCGCGTTCTCCTTTTAGGGTTTAGGGCGTCATTGGGTCAGAGGTAGAAACGTCCAGAAAAATGTTGATGGTTGGCCCTTTCAACTTCAAACCATCGGAAACAACCTCTTGCAAAATCGGATTCTCCTAAACCCCAATAAGTGGAACGCATGCGCGGGATACCCGACGGCCCCTCCCCCCTAAATCCCAAACCCCACAAGCCCAACCTTCCCCTTAGCCCCCCCCCACCTTCCCCCCCCACTCCCCCGTTCTCTAAACCCTAAACCCTAAACCCTAAACCCTAAACCCTAAACCCTAAACCCCTAAACCCCTAAACCCGAAACCCTAAACCCCCCTCCCCCCGTTTTGTTGCATCCTCGAAGTTCTTGAGGACCTCCATTGCCTGTCGCAAGGTTTGGGCAGTGTTTGAAGTGGGCGGCCTCTCTTAGGAGGGTTTAGGGCTTAATTAGGGCTTAGGGTTTAGAGGTTTACGATTTCGGGGTTCATGGAGGCTTAGAACTGGTTCCTAGCTCTTCAACACGCGCATGAGGGGGGTACTGCGCCCCTTGCCAAAGGGAGGCACACAAAACCTTCGGCAAAACAAGCTTGGGGGTGGGTAGTATAGCATCCCGCAATGCGCACTGTCCAGCTCGAGGCACACACCACCATCGAGGCCTGTACAGATGCTCCTGTCCTTGAAAGCTGAAACCAGTCCCCTAAACCCTAAACCCTAAACCCTAAACCCTAAACCCTAAACCCTAAACCCTAAACCCTAAACCCTAAACCCTCAACTCTCGAGCTTGCCGTATTTGCGGCAGGACTCCCACTGCAAGTTCGAACTCTAACCCCTTTCTCAACCCTTTTGTCAACCCAGCCCGAAAACCCTAAACAAGCCCTAAACCCTGGAAGCCTTATCTACTTGTTGCTTAAGAACCCCCGCCCCCCCCCCCCCCCCCCCCCCCCCCCCCCCCCCCCCACCCCCCCCACCACAAAAAACAAGAAAGGATCATCATCCCTATGTTGCCCTTGTAAGGAAGAGCATTTCTATTTCTTAGGGGTTTCTTGAGCAAAGAGTAGCCCTACACCCTAAACCGATTCTTTGGGGAGGTTCTTAAGCATTTTTGGGGCTCCTAAGCAAAGAAACGTAAACCCCAAGCCCTAAACCCTAAACCCTGAACCGCTTATTTGGGGTTCTTACGCCTTACGCAAGTTTGTTTGGGGGTTCTTCAGCAAAGAAACCCTTAACCCCAAACCCTAAACTCTTTTTTGAGGTTCTTAAGCCCTAAACCCCAAACCCCAAACCCCAAGCCCTAAGCCCTAAGCCCTAAGCCCTAAACCCTAAACCCTAAACCCTAAACCCTAAACCCTAAACCCACGCCGCTGCTAGGTCTGGCTTCTCCGGCCTTGACGGTGTCCAGCTCCATGAGGCATGGCACGGCCTCAGCAACGCGTTTGGGGTTTGGGGTTTGGGGTTTTTGGGGGGTTTTTGGGGTTTAGGGTTTAGGGTTTTTGGGGTTTGGGGTTTGGGGTTTAGGGTTTTTGGGGTTTAGGGTTTGAGTAGGGCTTGGGGTTTAGGGTTAGGGGTTTGGGGCTCAGGAGTACCCCAAGAAGGAGTGTAGCATTTTGCGAGTACTGAGCGGGACCCCCCCCCCCCCAGCCTAAACCCCAAACAAAAAAACACAAAAATGTACACATGTTGCTCACATGGTTTCCGACTGGAATCACATCATGGTAGCTTAGAAGCCGAAGCCCTAAACCCTAAACCCTAGCACCCGAAACCCCAAACCCTGACCACCTCAAAAGCAGTCCGCGGAGGTGCCATCTGCTCCTTGTGTTGATGTTTCTTTCGGGCCTTTGGTTCTCATCCCAACCCAAAAAACTCCCAATATATGTATATGTATATATGTATATATACATATATACAGTATCACATGCTTTTATATACACGTATATTCTGCATCTGTCTGTCCCAATGAGCAGCTGCAAGATGGTCCGCCGCGCTTTTTTTTGCTTTTCTCCTGTTCTCCGATCCCATCGCCCGCGGCCGCATCTTCGGCCAGGGTCTCGTGGGGTTCCTCCGTGGCAGCCTGGACCAGGCTTGCAACGCGCTGCACACTGCTCACGCTTGGGAAGCCGAAGTCTTTGAGGCGACTTATGGAAGCTTACGAAGGAGCCCCCAAAACCTACAAAGACGTGGTTACAAAGGTTTTTCGAGGACCAGTGCTTTGGTACCACAAGCGGTGGTGGTCTTCTGGGGCCCTGAGATTACTTCCCCCAACAACCGGGGGTAACAGGGTCATTAAAGACTCACCCTCAAGCCTGCGTAGACAGGATATCCCACGTACAAAGTTCAAGCATGTGCATCGAGAGCGTCGCCCCCCCCCCCGCCAGGTTTTTGGTTGGAGGTTTCAGGGCACCAGCATTAACCGTACGAGGTGGTTGGTTGGTACTCTGATTGTCCTTTTTGGGGGAGTCCTGCTGGGAGTCGCTTAGAAATGGACCCTAAACCCTAAACCCTAAACCCTAAACCCTAAACCCTAAACCCTAAACCCTAAACCCTAAACCCTAAACCCTAAACCCTAAACCCTAAACCTGATTGAGAGCCGCAGAAGAGTGGCCGCCGCTCCTTTTGGGCCCTCGCGCGAAAATGGAACCTGGACTTCTGTGAGCCCTTCTCCATGCCTCGCGGTTTCGGGCCAAGCGCTCCGAAAAGGCACTTTACACAATGCTTTTTAAACAGTTCCCCAAAGAGCCCAGTATTGCTTAAAATTAAGGAGTATTCCTTAAACCATAATAGGGATCCTTAATATGATTTAAGGTATATTCCTTAATTAAGCAATATTGGGCTCTTTGGGTCGAAACGACTACTAAGTTGTTTTTTGCTGAGACCTAAAGATGACTGCAGCAATCCTCAGGCTTGTTCACCGTCCGGAGTGCAGTCGTCAAGCACACAGCTTCTTCGCTGTCTTGAAGAAGAGGGCCATGTGACGAACCTGTGTTGATGCAACGCTTTAGGGCTTTAGGGTTCTCTGGGAGGTCGAGCTGCAGAAGTTGGCTTCCCGCGACAATGTAGATGATAGGAAGTAGGGTATATATATTTCTTGTACCCCCAAAAGGACACCAAATATATACACTCACCAAAAACAGTAATATATCTGGCATCATCTACTTCAGGATGCCAGAATGCACAGGGACCAAGCTTCCAAGGCCTTTGATTGAAACGGGACTTGATGACTGCCAGCACCTGCCTAAAAACCTGACCTCCAAACCCCTACATCTAAGGGTAGCATGATCCCTTTATACGGGCCCTTAAGCCCTAAATCCCTAAAACCTAAAAACCTAAAACCCTAAACCCTCAAGCCTAAAACCTAAACCCCTAAACCCCTAAACCCCTAAACCCCTAAACCCCTAAACCCCTAAACCCCTAAACCCCTAAACCCCTAAACCCCTAAACCCTAAACCCCTAAACCCCAAAACCTAAACCCCTAAACCCCTAAACCCTAGACACCTAAGCAGCAGAAGGCTTAGGACATGCAGAGAGCAGGGAGGGAGGGAGGGAGGGAGGGAGGGAGAAGACATGAAAGAACAAAAGACACAAAGAAAGAAACAGGGAGAGAGAAGGAGGGCGTGAGGCTTAGGAGCTCTGAGGGCTTCCACTTGACGGAAGCGCTTGCCAGCCCCGGCAGCCCGTAGCCTGAAAGGCTTTCTGCTTGCTTTTGGGAGGGGGGAGGGTTTAGGGTTTAGGGTTTAGGGTTTAGGGTTTAGGGTTTCGCCACCCGGTTTAGGGTTGAGGGTTTAGCCTCCCCCCCGCCTCGCCTAAGGTTGGACCCCGAAATATCTGAAGTGGATGGTTTCGACTTAGGCATTTTCTTCCTGGGGTTTTTGGGGGTGAAGGATCCCACCACGTACTCGTCATATGCCCTTGATATTCGGAGGCAGAGGTAGCTATACTTGGTACTTCTACCCCTGCTTCTGAACCTCCTAAAATGCCCTCACCGCTCGGTTTTGGGGTCCGAGAGTGGAAGCGCAGGGGCTCGGTCAGATACCGGTTATGCTTATGATCGTCAGTTCGCTTGCTAGTTCACTGTCTTTGCCCCTTACCTTTTGAGTGCACACAGCAGACGGGACGAACAAAGTGAACGAACTCGTGGCCTGGACCTTGCAAGCAGTGTCTAAATGCTTTTTAAGGGGCCTTGGGAGATTTCGGAGGGCCCAGACGCTCATAAATCGTGGCTCAGGGCTGCGGGTTTGAGAAGGCCGATGGGATCTCTTGCCGTAGAGCTTGCCTCCCGAGCCCTTGCGCCAGGCAGCAAGCACACCACTTCCGTGTGAGCGGCAGCTGACGCCACCCTCAGCGCTGCATCCTTGTCCTCAGCTTTCATCTCAGGAGGCAGACGCCCCAAACTTGATCCCTTTTCAAAACTATGGTAGGTTGGGATGTTGCCCCTTTTTCTAACAGTCCTTAACGGGGATTTTTAATACGGGGGTGCTACAATCAACATTAAGGACTGCCAGTATAGGGGGGAACATCCCAAGTGGTAGATGGTGTGAGGGTTCCTGGAAATATCCGGGGGGGGGTTAGAGGGAATCCGGTGGGCCGTGGCCGTGTAGGGCCTCTGTGCCCTGTAATCATGTGGTAGGTGGTGTGAAGGTGTTTTGAGGATATCTCAACGAAACTATTTTCAAGTACGGTCCATCCTTCCTTCAACCTTACAGAGGCAGGGAGGTTTGGGGGAGCAACTTCAGACACCACTAAACCCTAAACCCTAAACCCTAAACCCTAAACCCTAAACCCTAAACCCTAAACCCTAAACCCTAAACCCTAAACCCTAAACCCTAAACCCTAAACCCTAAACCCTAACCTGAGCCGAGGCGCCGCTTCCGCCTGCAAAAGCGACGTCGCTTCTTCGAGGTGGCCCTGCCATGCTGCGCGGCCAGGAGCCATCCACCTCTCCTGGGATTTTTGTATTTAGGGTTTAGGGTTTAGGGTTTAGGGTTTAGGGTTTAGGGGAGTTTAGGGTTAGGTTTCTCTATCCTGGGGAGTTTTCTTCTTTGTATATTTTGCTTTGCTTTTTATGATACGGTTTAGGGTTGAGGGTCTAGAGTCTCGAGGGTCACTGTTCTAGCATTCACTGGTCATTAGGGGGTTCCAGGCTTAGGAACAAACCCACCCACCCAAAGAATCCAATAACATCAAGAAATAACAAGTTCACTCAACAACGGTGCCGACGCACTAAAAAGTGCTCAAGAACGGTGCCGACGCACCAAAAATGGTTCAAGAACGGCGCCGACACACCAAAAAAGGTTCAAGAACGGTGCCGACGCGCACCAAAAAATGGCTCAAGAACGGTGCCGACGCACCAAAAATGGTTCAAGAATGGTGCCGACGCACCAAAAATGGCACAAAAACGGTGCCGACGCACCAAAAATGGTTCAAGAAAGATGGCTCAAGAACGGTGCCGACGCACCAAAAATGCTCAAGAACGGTGCCGACGCACCAAAAATGGCTCAAGAACGGTGCCGACGCACCAAAATGGCTCAAGAACGGTGCCGACGCACCAAAAATGGCTCAAGAACGGTGCCGACGCAAATGGCTCAAGAACGGTGCCGACGCACCAAAAAGTGCTCAAGAACGGTG
Organism: Symbiodinium natans; assembly: GCA_905221605.1. Taxonomy (NCBI): domain Eukaryota; class Dinophyceae; order Suessiales; family Symbiodiniaceae; genus Symbiodinium; species Symbiodinium natans. Next base: position 126,978 of record CAJNDS010000297.1, on the reverse strand, counting down.
CCAACGCACCAAAAATGGCTCAAGAACGGTGCCGACGCACTAAAAAGTGCTCAAGAACGGTGCCGACGCACCAAAAATGGTTCAAGAACGGTGCCGACGCACCAAAAATGGCTCAAGAACGGTGCCGATGCACCAAAAATTGGCTCAAGAACGGTGCCGACGCAGCAAAAATGGCTCAAGAACGGTGCCGACGCACCAAAAACTGCTCAAGAACGGTGCCGACGCACCAAAAATTGGCTCAAGAACGGTGCCGACGCAGCAAAAATGGCTCAAGAACGGTGCCGATTGCACCAAAAATGGTTCAAGAACGATGCCGACGCACCAAAAACTGCTCAAGAACGGTGCCGACGCACCAAAAATTGGCTCAAGAACGGTGCCGACGCAGCAAAAATGGCTCAAGAACGGTGCCGACGCACCAAAAACTGCTCAAGAACGGTGCCGACGCACCAAAAATTGGCTCAAGAACGGTGCCGACGCAGCAAAAATGGCTCAAGAACGGTGCCGATTGCACCAAAAAGTGCTCAACAACGGGGGGTAAATGCACCAATAAGTTAATAGGGTGTAAATCGAAAAGGATAGAGAGGGTTTAGGGTTTAGGGTTCAGGGGACTCGTACCCCCTAAGGATGTTCCCCTTAAGGCTTCCCTGAATATGCTTCATATATGGCCTTCATGTTCTTAAAAAACGGCTCACCAAACCCAAGGGTACAACCTCAGGGGTTCAAGGCAGAGTCCCATGGTTTACAGTTCTGGGGTTGCGTGTTGTTGTCCTAAGGGGGGTGATTCTCCGACCTTATGGCTCGGGTTTAAAGGGCTCAATCCACCTCTATACGGTTATGTCGCAGCTGCAAGCATCCTAAGTGTAAGGGTCATGAGGGACGGACGACATGTACAGGACTTGCGACAGACCCGCGCGAGAAGGCAAGGACGGGGTGGGAAGAATGGCTGGCAGCGCAAGAGCAGCATGATCATGTCAGAACAAGCTCATACTCAAAGGCGCCTCACAAACCAGCCCTACATCTCTCGTCCTTGCGTGCATCTTGCTTCTTAAAGATGCCCACTGCCCCTAAATTCTCGGCATTTACCTTAAATCAGAACAAGAATCCCTGTACAAATCCCACCACTCCCACAAAACCCCCCCCCCCCCCCCCCCCCCCCAAACCCGGAACCCTGAACCCTAAACCCATTTTGCCCTGCCCCAGCTAAACCCTAACCCTAAACCCTAAACCCTAAACCCTAAACCCTAAACCCTAAACCCTAAACCCCCTAAACCCTAAAAACCCCCCCCCCCCCCCGCCCCCTCCCTACTAGGAAGCCCCCTGTAGAGGTTGCAGAGGAAGGCTCCCGCTTCGGCAGGTGATTCTCGGGCCCGGCCTGCAGGAGCAAGTCGACCACCTCCACCTTACTGGGAATTCCCCAAAAGGGGTTTAGGGTTTAGGGTTTAGGGTTACTGGGAATTCTAAGGGGTTCCAAAAGGGGTTTAGGGTTTAGGGCTACTGGGAATTCCCAAAAGGGGTTCCAAAAGGGGCTTGGGGTTTAAGGTTGCTGGGTCCAAAAGGGGCTTAGGGTTTAGGGCTGCTGGTTCCAAAAGGGGTTTAGGGTTTAGGGTTACTGGTTCCAAAAGGGGTTCATATTGATGCCTGCTGTTTTGTGCTTTTGTTTGGGTGGTCAGCTCCTTACCAGAATGGAAAACTGAACTTCGCTTCATTTCCTGATTCTGCTTCGTTCTCATCTGTGCTGGTCATATTCATCTGCTTCCAACATCGAACATACTTAGCTTCGCCGGAAGTTCTGTTCGACTATACGGTACTTTCCAGAAGGCTTCGCCGATTCCTGGACTGGAGTCTACCCAGCCTAAACCCTAAACCCTAAACCCTAAACCCTAACCCCTAAACCCAGACCCTAAACTGGGTCAACCCCGAGACAGATGGCAGACTGTATCCTTCCAACTCAGCCCGGCCACATGTCCGCGCAGCGCTGCCCAGTGCCTTAGGTTGTGGGTTGCTAGACCCAGGAGTAACCTAGGAATAGAAAGGGGTGCAAAGGGCTTACCCTTTCGTACATCACGTAATTCAACAGCACCATTTATGGTACCGACAGCGACGGCAGTTAGGGTTCAAGGGTGGGGGGTTCACTCCCTATCCAAAGCCCAGACACAACGCGCTTTCGCCTGTATTCTGGCGCAAGGTCGTGTTCGCCCTGGCTGCCAGGAGCAAGCTGACGATGGCCGCGTGCCCTGCCGCCGATGCTACGTGAAGAGCTGTAGAGCCATCCTTTTTGCCATTTGCGCGGGGGGGTTGAGGGCTTTGTGGGCCTTTGCCTTACGTGGGGTTCAACAAGTTGTTTGGGGGCATAAAGAGGGGCCCTCATGTTTGGAACCACCTTCACGGTTTAGGGGTTCTTTTGGGTGTGCAGATGTCCTTCTGCTGCACGTCAGTCGCAGCCGCTGCCTCCAGTAGTGAGCCGACAATGGCTGCATGCCCGTGGTGCGCAGCCACGAGAAGAGCCGTCGAGCCGTCGTTCTGCGGCACATCCGGGTTAGCCCCGGAGTGGAGCAAGAATCGTGCAACCTCGAGGCAGCCGTGGAAAGACGCCAGGAACCTTGGTAGCCCCAAAACCATGATTACAATAAGGGCACCCTTTTTGCGTTGGTTTATTTTACAAGGGAACCCAGAACCAAAAAGAAGGATAGAGGGTACCACTGGGCTACCAAGGAACAGTGGTGTCAAGCCATCGTTTTGCCGGACATTCTTGTCGGCTCTTGCTTCGACCAGGACACGCGCGACATCTTTGTGTCCCAGGACAGCGGCCAAGTGCAGTGCGACGACACCGGTGTCTTCAGATGCTCTTACGTCTGCACCTGCTGCAAGAAGCATGCGCGCGATCGCGCAGTGCGCGTGGGCCGATGCCAAATGCAGCGGGGTCAGGCCATTGGCGTCGCCAATGGTCTTGTCAGCGCCGGCTTGCACCAGCAAGCGTGCGAGTTTCGCATGGCCATACATGCATGCCAAGCTCAGAGCAGTTTGGCCCCTGTTCTGTTGCAGGTTCCTTGGGTTCGATTCACACGTCCGAAGTCCCAAAACTCCACCCCATGATCGGTTGCCGAAAATTGGGGGGCTCCCATTTTACTGCCAAGCATCCCGGGGTACCCTAAACCCTAAGCCCTCAGCCCTAAAAAAAATCTTTCGGATCTCCTCCATGGATCCTCCCCGCTCCAAGGGACAGCAGCAGCTGGGCGACTTCAAGGTGACCTCGCCGCGCTGCCACGTGCAGCGCGGTCTTGCCTTCTCCGCTCTTTGGGGTTTAAGGTTTAGGGTTTCAGGCTTTAGGGTTTAGGGCTTTTGGGTTTAAGGTTTAGGGCTTTAGGGCTGTTGGGTTTGAGGTTTCAAGTTTAGGGCTTTTGGGTTCAAGGTTTAGGATTTAGGTCTTTTGGGTTTAAGGGTTAGGAGTCTCGCAGAATGGGCCAGCATGGTACCGGAGGTTGTTGTGGGGTGGGGGGGGGTTGGAGTGCCTCTAAGTTCTTGCTATGCCCTCTTCCTGTAAGGAAACCCTGAACCCCCACAAACAAGTGGCAATACAGGGTACCACTTCTTGGTACCTCAGTAACCAGACTACCATATAAGGGTGCCTTTTTTTGCATTGACTAGTTTAGAAGGAAACCTTGAACGAAGAAGTGTACCTCTGGGCTACCAAGACATGGGTAGGGGGAGGATGTCGAACTAAAAACCCCTATATTGCCCTTATTAAGGCAGAACATTTAGGTTTTAGGGTTTAGGTTTAGGGGCCTTATAAGGAAGAACATTTTGATCGTTTTTTGGGGGTTCTTAAGCCAGTAGTGGCTTGGGCGGGGGAGGAGGTTTGGCTGCCTTTGCTGCACTGGAGGTCGATCTGGGCTCGGCCCTGGAGCAGCGACTGCACCACTTCCTTGGGTTTAGGGTTTAGGGTTTAAGGTGTGCTCACTGGGCCCGACTCCCACGAAGCGCAGCGCACTTTGCGAATTGAGGATATGACTTCGAAGCATATACTCGTTCTGACGTTATGAACTCACGTGTATGTGCTTCATGGGTTACTGGACTCTGTGGGCTTGAAGGTTCATGACTTTTTGGAAGCAGGGTTAGGAGGTATGATATCTATGCTTCATTTTTTTTTTAGCAACCCTGCGCATAAGTTGGGTTCGACGGCCAGATCCTTAGCCTGATCCGCCCTCCCTTCCTCGAAGGGCCCCTGAAGATTATAGGGTTCTGTAACCTTGGGGTTCCCTCATACTTCCTACTACTCCTTGAGCTTCCCTAAGGTTCCCTAGGCACCTACCCCCCCATGGACCCTAAACCCTAAACCCTAAACCCTAAACCCTAAACCCGAAACCCTCAACCCAACCCTCCCCGAAGAACCCTACAAGAAGACGAGGCAAGCAGCGAGGTGGCCTCGCTTGACTCCGAGATGAAGAGCCTGTCCAGCAGTCGCTGAGTAAGGAAGGCACCGGAGCTTCTTCTGTGGTTTAGGGTTTTTAGGTTTAGGGTTTGAAGTTTTAGGGCTTAAACTTCCTAACCCCCGTATCTAGGAATAACTCAACATACCCCAAGCCCATACCCCTTAAGCTGTTAAAAGGAGAATCTAAGCAAGGATTCTACCATACCTCTGCATTTCTTTTGAGGGGCGCATGCCCGAGGGTATTTTGAGTATTTCTTAGACTGCAAACATGCACGGTATGGCAGGTTTTCCAGATCATGGCCCCTCTAATGGGTCTCCGATCTTGAACGGCAATATCGGTCCCCGCTTTGTCGGTGGTACCCAGACGGGGAAGCCCCAAGAGTAGTAGAGCTTCATGTATACCTATATTCTAGAGCCAAGAGTAAGCCAATGAAAGGGTGCCCTTTTGGGGTTTAAATTTGGCTTATAGGGAACCTCAACCCTAAACAAATGGAATAACAGCCTACTCTAGGTCCTAGACAACTTGATGTACACAGTGTCGTGGTAGCTCAGAAACCACATCACAACAAGGGCACCCTTTTTGGGCTCGTTACCTTTGCAAGGTAACCTCGAACCAAACAAAAAAGGGGAAAAGGGTACCACTGGGCCACCAAGAAGCTCAACCCCCAAAACCCCAAAACCCCCAACCCCAAAACCCCAAACCCCAACCCCAAAACCCCAAACCCCAACCCCCAAAACCCCAAAACCCCCAAACTCCAAACCCCAAACCCAAAACCCCGACAAGGTGTTACTTGCGAGGGCAAGGAGCTGTCTTGCCTTTCTTGGACCTCGCGTTCGGCTTGACTCCGGCCTCCAACCTTCAAATGGCTCTTGGTTAAGGCCTTTCTGGCAACCCTAAACCCTAAACCCTAAACCCTAAAGGGTTCAGCTTTTTTTAGTGTCTAGGTCGTAAACGGTAAAAAAACCGCCCTGAAGCAAATGCTAGAAGCCCGTCCTTCGCCTACCATGAGATTCCTGGCGGTACCGCGGATTCATGACAAGGTCCCGACATCCAAGTCGCAACTCCATGCCATCACTCTCCCCACATGCATAATGTTTAGGGCTTAGGGTTCTTCAAAACTTGCTCCGACCACATCCCAGCAGCAGAAGGCGCACAACTTCCGGGTGCCCGTGTGCAGAGGCCGAGTGTAGGGCCGTCCACCTTCGATTCACGTGCGAGCACCCACGCGCGAGCCCCGAAAGCACCTCTGAACCGCGAAGGTTTGCCAAAGGCCATCCAAAGTTTAAGGGTTTAGGGTTTTCAGGGCTTGACGGGGTAACGGTTTCAGGGTTCAAGGGGTTTTTAGGGGTAAAGGGTCAAGGAGGGGGACTCTTTTGTCCCCCCAATCCGGACTCTGTCAGGAGTCTACCAACCATGTGCCAAAAGGCTGCGTGGCGACATGAATGCCCCTCTACTTCTCATAACCCACTTATAAGCCCCTTAAGTGCCCTAACATGGCAATAAGTACAGTTGTAAGTACAGTTACAACTGGTTAATAAGTGGCCTGAACCTCAGCCTCTACAGGCAGTCCCCCATCCCAGCTCCCCCCGTCAAGGCTGCTGGGAGCCTAAGCCCCCTGAACCACGATACCCTGAAACCCCCTTGACACTCTCACAAACCCCCGAATCCCTAACTCAAAGCCCTAAACCCTAAACCTTAAAACCCTAAACCCGAGAAACCCTAGACCCTATACCCCCTTTGTCCCGAAACCCACCAAAGTTGTCCCACCCTAACCCTAAACCCTAAACCCCAAAACCCTATACCCCCTTTGTCCCGAAACCCACCAAAGCATCAAAACAACTCCAAGCAGCCCGGTGCCGTCGTGAACGTTCTTGTCAGCCCAACACTGAGCCTCGGCTGTGAGGGTTTAGGCGCTGTAGGGCGTTTAGGGTGTAGGTGCTAGGGAATCTTAGGGTTTAGTTTGTTTTTTTGTTTTTTGGGATTTTAGGGTTTAGGGTGCGAGGTTTAGGGTTTAGGCGCTTTCGACTCTCACGCTGGCGCACACGCTGGCGAGGCTCCGGATGAGTTTAGGCGCTTTAGGGTTCTAGGGATGTCAGGGTTTAGGGTTTAGCTCTAGGGTGGTTAGGGTTCAGGCTGTTGGGTGGTTGAAGGCTTCGGCTTTTGGGCTTTTAGGCTTTTGGGGTGTGGGGGGCTTAGGGTCTAGGATTACAGTTCAGGCCCCTTCCGTCTGGATGGGGTGTTGGTCTGAGTTTAAAGTTTTATGGGCCATAATCCCCAAAGAGCCCTTCTACCCCGTAGAAATTACACTTTCCCAGGGCCGGCATACTTCCAAAGAGAGCTGCAAAAGGCAAGCTTGCGTGGATTTCGCCACGCGCTTTTGCATCTGGGCTTGGCGACAGCCAGAGCGATGGACAAGGCACCCAGAAGCCCTAACCTCTAAACCCCTCCGAATTAACCCGGAGCCTCTAGCCCTCACAAGGAAAAAGGCCCACAAGAGACTCCAGAAAGTTTAGGGTTTAGGGTTTAGGGGACTGGGTGGCCCACTGACCATATCCTAGTCAGGGTGCTTTTGATAAGGGAACCCGGAACCCTAACAGGGCAAGCGGGTAGCACTCAGCTACCAAGTGAGGAAAACCCTAAACCCTAAACCCTAAACCTTAAACCCTAAACCCTAAACCCTAAACCCTAAGCCCTAAACCTTAAACCCTAAACCCAAAGCTTCGGCTGTTGTGGACTGGGTGGCCAGCAGGCGCAGCAATTCCATGTGGCCTTTCCTCAGCTGTCGCGGGGGGGAAGAATAAGACATATTCAACATACCCCTTTTGGCAGAACGGTTCAGGGTTTAGGGTTCATACCCTGAAAAGAAATTACGGGGCTTCAATTCCTTCCGAATATTCTCCTTTTACAGGTTAAGGGGTATGGGTTTTGGGGAATTATTCTTAGGAATCAAACCTTCGCTTGTCTCGTGAAGTCATGGACAAACATGCCTCTCGGCCCTTTCCACCCAAAACATAAAAAGAACAAGTAATAACAAGAAGAAGAAGAATAATACGAATAATAAGAATAAGAAGAATAATAAGAATAACAAGAAGAATAAGAACAACATGCCAAAATGCCATAGTCAAATACCATATAATATGAGAATAAAGCCATATAATCATGTGCTGCTAAACCCCCCGGCATCCTTCAGACAATGCACCCTAGGTGCGTGGAGGCCGCCTGAATAGCAGTGATCCGTTGAGTCTGGCCGTGTTTGTCCGCCTTCTCTCTCAGCAGCAGCCGTACAACGTCGCAATGCGCGTTGCCAGCATGGAGAGCCGAGTTGCCTTTCTTTGGGCCGTGGGGTCATGTTTCCAGGGCTCGAGCTCGCTTCTCCTAAGCCCTAAACCCTAAACCCGAAACCCTAAACCCTGAACCCTAAGGCCTAAACGCTGAATCTAGGAAATGTCTCCTTTGAGCTGACAATCCAGCAATCCAGACCATCGCAGAAAGAGTATAGGGCATGGAGCCCGTGGAGTTGTCTCCTAAACCCTAAACCCTAAACCCTAAACCCTAAACCCTAAACCCTAAACCCTAAACCTTCCTCCAGCTTAGCAGCTGTCGTTCTGGTCGGCGCCTGCCTCCACCAGCAAGCGCGCGAGGTCCACCTGATCCCAACGGCAGCGTGGGTTTAGGGTTTAGGGCTAGGATGCTCAGTAACCCAGGATTAAAAAGGGTACCCTTTTTGCTTAAAGGGGTTTATAAGGGAACCTAACCCCCCAAAAAAGGGAATAAGGGCACTACTGGGCATCCTAGAGGGTTTAGGCACCTTAAGGGTTGCGGTTTCCCTGAAAAGGATCCCTCTCCTCCTCCCCCCCCCCCCCCCCCCATACAGGAGGGGATGACGCTTGCGACTTTTGGAACTATCTACTGTCTTCTTGAGAACCCCCCACAAAAAAATATTTTACTTCGAACATCCCCACCCTCTCTTGGTAGAGATACTCTGGGGTTGTTGGGCTCTCCAGGGAGACTCTGGGGTTGGGCACTTCAGGAAGACTCTGGGGCTGGGCACTCCGGGGACACTCTGGGGGTGGGCACTCCAGGGAGACTCTGGGGTTGGGCACTCCAGCAACACTCTAGAGTTTGGGCACGCCAGGGACACTCCAGGGATGAGCGAGGAGTAGACCGGGCGAGGAGAAGTTGAAAATCTGACAACCCCACACCGAGGGTGGGGAAAACCAAAAAAAAAGAAGAAAATCAACTCCCTAAAGGGTTTATGATTCTTCATTCTTTTTGGGTGGCTCTGAAGCAACGAGTAGCACACGAAATCCCGAAGCCCTAAACCCCAAAACCCTAAATGCTAAACCCTAGACCCTGAAGGCCGAAGCCCAAGAAGCACGCCCCGGCCTGAGCCGGCGCTTCAGGGGTTGAAGCCACGCCGTGGTGATTTCTCGGCTCTTGGGGCGGCGACATCCTTCGGAGTCATTTTTTGAAGGTTTAGGGTTTAGGGTTTAGGTTTTAGGGTTTAGGGTTTAGCGCGCAAGAAATTGGTGGCCCTTCATGAATGAACCTAACCCCTAAACAAAATCATGAAGGGAATCCCTCTTGAGCCCAAGATCAAGTGTCCCAAGAGGCTAGAACGTCATGGGGCCGTTCTGTATATTTTGGCTCAACCCCCCATGTCAATAGCTCCAGAAGCATCGAGGCCTACTGCTAGCCGACCTGAACCCGAAACCCTAAACCCTATGTCGCCCTAAACCCTAAACCCTAAACCCTTAAACTCCAACCCCAGCCCGTAACCCTAAGTGACCCACGATTCGGCGTGGCCAGCTCTCTACACGATGTATGGCCCCTTTTAGGTTTCCTTACTGCAGTGGAGTTTTACAGGGCGACCATGACTTGGGTTATTGGTTATATATATATAATTCGTGTGTAGAATTAGTAAAAATACGCCTATATGTATATGTATTGAATATATAAGTAGTATGTACAATTAGTAAATAAATAGACCTATATGAATATACATACGCATAACACACATGCATATATATATATATATATATCTCTCTCTCTCTCTCTCCGTGTTTGTGTTTGTGTTTGTGTAATGGACTCTTTAAGTCCAGTTCTAGCAGCTGAGTGGCGGCGAGCTGTCGGGTGATAGATGCAGTCGCACGTCCGCTGGGCAGCTCCACGTCAACCTGGCCTGAGATTTGCAGGGCCTCTTGTGAATCCATACGTTAAACCCTGTAAACCCTTGAACCCTGGTTCTTTCTCAGTGCCGGGTCGCGCCCTCCTCTCTCGAACTTTGGCGCAGCCTCTGTGTTATTCGCGGACCCAAGAGCCTGCTGAGGTCCGCCTTGAGGACCTGGAGGTCTGTGAGCCCCTTGTGGAAAATGCTGGCAGGCTCACTGCCCCGGTTCTTCCTGCCCAGGATCTCAGTCGAGAAGGCCATGTCGGAGTCCGTGCAGCGGAATCGAAACAAAGGGAACTTTTCCAGCCGAAAGGTCAGAGGGTTTAGGGGTTTAGGGTTCAGGGTTTAGGGTTTAGGACCACGGTGGTTCTCAAAAGAACTTTCAAAGGGTACAAGAAGGGCCCCCTTTTTCTCGCAAGTGAACGGCAAAGAGCTGCCTCTGCAGGGTTCTCGGTCTCAAATGGCCACCCCTTTTGCAACCGACTATCCGCCCGCGGCACACCTTGCACCCTCCGCGGAAATGGGGGCCCCTGTACCCCTCCAGAGCTACTTGTGACATCCTCCAGGTTCCCCCCACCCTAAATCCTAAACCCTGAACCCCCCCCCCCCCCTCCCTGCCCCAAAGGCCCTCTTGAGCCTTCTCTTCGCCGTCTTTTCGCCGGCCGGCTGCCTTGCTTCCTGCGCGCGGTAGAACCCTCACGGTTTGGTTTAGGGTTGAAGTTTAGGGCTGAATTTAGGGCATTCCCTTTCTTGCCGCACGAAGCCTTCAAGCCCTAAAGCCCTAAAGCCCTAAAACCCCACACCTTACGAGCACAGAGAGAGGACAACAAAACACCCAAAACCCTAAACCCTAAACCCTTAACGATGGCGGTCCCTTCTTCGCTTTGGGCCGGCTCTTGCCCAGCAACTGCCTCCCCAAGGAAGAGGGGGTGAAACCTCGGAGGGGGTTCATCTGCTCTCGAGGGGGTCTACTTTAAGGACCCTTAAGGTTGTGCACTTGGGTTTTGGGGACCCTTTTTAAAGATCCTTGAGGTAGCACGAGGGCTATATTAGGGTTGCTGCTCTAGCAACTGAGGATTTGAGTTTGCGCTTAGGGCCTCTTCTCGGCTGAGACTTGCATCATCTATCGGGGACGTGACTTTTCTGAGGGGCCAGGTGCAGGATTTGCAATGCGGTTTAGGCCCTAAACCCTTTTGCAACAGGCTTGCCACCTCGCCCGGAGTAAGTGCCACTCGAGTAAAGCAGCTTCACTGCTATCCAAGAGCACGCATTCGCCGATCGACGGCATCTGAGACTATGTTATACAAGACTACCTAATTTAGGGCCTAAACCCTAAACCCTTAGGGTCTAGGGCTTTTGGATGTTGCAAAGTAGTCGCAACCCTATCGGCTTAACAATGAGGGGTTTGCTAAAGCCAACCCGCTTGGCCTTGAACCAAAGCGTTAGCCTCCCAGCATCCAGCCCCCTCACCTCCCTCCCCCCTCTTTAAGAAAACAAAAGGAAGGCAAAACACCCGAAACTCTAACTCCTAAACCCTAAACAGCAGCAAGAAGCAAGAAGCAAGCCAAGCTGCCATCGGCACCTGCAGGCAACTCTTCGACCCACGCGCTGCTCACCGCGCCGGGAGCCTGACAAAGCACGGGGCCTTCTTTCTTATGGGCCCAATGGGACTTCCCTGTGACCACCACCCCCCGCTCTAAACCCCAAACCCCAAACCCCTAAACTACCCCTAAACCCTAAAGCCCTAAACCCCTAAACCCTCCCCTCAGGGTTCCTTTGGCGCATCATCTGTATGGAGTGAACGAAATTGCACCAACTCCCTCCGAGGAACCCATGGAGGGGTCCCATGATTTACATCACCGGGGACCTTCACCACGACCTGGCAACCCGAAAGGAACCTGCACCCTCTGAGAGGGAATAAGGGTACTTGTGGGCCGATTTTGCAGGATTTAGGCCTTAAAGGGGAAAGAGCCCTGAGCCCTAAACCCTAAGCAATGAACTGAGGGTACTGCTGGGCTTCCTGGCCGCCCTAAGGGGGGGTGCGCGCCCTGGTGCCTCCTGCGCTGTGTCAAGCAGGAGATCCCACTTGCTGCCAGCGCCGTCTTTACCTCTTCGAGTTTGTTGGGTTGCTAAACCCTAAACCCTAAACCCTAAACCCTAAACCCTCTTCCCAACCAAGGATCCAGGGACGGCTACCTTGGACCCCTCAGGCTGGACTCTTGGGGCATTAAGAGGAGTATGCCTCTCTTGAAAGCAACGCGCAGGAGTTGGTGGATAACTAAACCCTAAACCCTAAACCCTAAACCCTAAACCCTAAACCCTAAACCCTAAACCCTAAACCCTAAACCCTAAACCCTAAACCCTAAACCCTAAACCCTAAACCCTAAACCTAAGCTTGAGGGATTCGGATCAAGCCCTCTAGCCGTTGTGCCCAGCGGCCGCCAGCCCCGATGTCTGCGAAGATCCTGAGCTGGATCTCAGGGTGGGCCACGTAGAATGAGAACTTTGGGAACTTAGGGTTAAGGGTTTATAGGGTTTAGGGTTTGCCCCTTCTTGAGTGTCCGTTGTGCTGCATTTAGATGCCAAGAAGGACTCGTTTTCGTAAGTTCAATCGGCCCCCTTTGTGGCTGTTGCAGCCCGAAACCTGAAAGCATATGACACGGTTGGGTGCAGAATTCCGCCGGTTCCACGCTTGTGTAGCAACCCTAAACCCTAAACCCTAAACCCTAAACCCTGAACCCCACACCTCGGAAAAGTCCTGAAGCAAGCTGCCGCACCAGAACCCGAAGCAGCAGCCCTAATCATCCTTTGAGCTGAGGATCTGGTCCACGGTGAGTTGCAGAGCTGAGTCCAACCTCATTCTAGGATGGCCCCTAAAACCCTCTGAAAAAATATTCCTGAATATGAGGCTCTTAAACCCAAATAAGGGAAAATATAAGATGTCCCAAGGGCCTATACCTAGTCATGGAACGTGAGGGATGTGGGGGCATTTCTCAAAAGCCCTTAAAGGGACCCCCATGTCAAAAGGTTAGCCCCCTACTTTCGGAAACCCCCCCATGTCCACGGTGAATGGGGCTGGGTAGTTTCCTTAGAGTGCTCTGGGACGAGGACTCCGGTCAACTCCTAGTGTGCTCATGCCTACAAGGGAGTTTATTACAGCTTTCGATATTGCGGATCTTTTCTGCCTGGCGCTTTTCTTTGCGAAAGAGGGGGTTTCGTATCTTGCAAATTCCTGGGGCCCCACGGAATAAAAACAAGCTCTAACTTTAATGTTACCGTTAAATAAGGAAGCCAAACCGCGGTTTAATGTTCAACTATTGGCTAAGTAAGTTAGGGCTTCGGGTGCACAAAAACCATAGCCCGAGCCCGGGCTGATTCAACCAGCACAAACCCCTGGAGGGTAAATAGAAGAACCCCCCAACTGGTACCCTAGCCCTAGATAACCTTCCACCGTGCTGCGAATCTTTGTCCGGGTGCACCACAGGCACTAGCGGGCTGCTTTTGCTTGATGATCCAATATCCGAAACCCCTTTTTTGCAGCTGGAGAAAGAGGATCGATCCAAAAAGTAGATCCTTTATTAAGGGTTCCTAAGAATGGACCCTAAACCCTAAACCCTAAACCCTAAACCGAAAACCCTAAACCCTAAACCCTGCAAAGAACATGGGCCCAGCCACATGCTGGGGATCAGGTGCGAGAGATATGCGCTGCAGAGATCCAGGCATGGGTTGGCGTTGCCTGGAGCTTCTGCAGGTGGCGGCATCAGGGGACTTCTCTAAGGGTAGTTGCATGGTCCCTTGGTAAGGGCCCTTAAAAGGGGGGCCCTGATATACCACATATCTACCCTCTACAACCCATGCTTCCCCATAGAACTAACCGTCGAGTTACAGAGTTTCAGGGCTTGGCTCGACTGCAGTGTGCAGCTTGATACTCTTCATGAACAAATATCAAGCTGTACACTTAGCTCGACTAGATTTCAGAGTAACCAGGGTAAGAACCTTGAACTCACGGTACATGTTTTTTGCCGAATCCAGCGCCTGCAACAATGAACACAGCCGAAGCAACTCCAAGGCCCTGAATCGAAATCGCAATTTGGGACGTCCAGGGCTTAGGGTTTAGGGTTTGGGATTTAGGGCCTGTTCTAGAAAGCCCATTCAATACAACGCTTTTCATGGAGCTTGTATTCACGAATCTATATAGATTACGTTCGTTCAACAGTTATTGAACGTTATGGGCCCGCTACTAATATTTCTTGGTTGTGTTTTATGTTTCTTGTGTTTCCTTCTCTTATGTTTGTTTGATGTTCAACAGGCTTTTAGCAAGACAGAATCAGAAACCCTATTTCCGAGCCCTTAACATTCTACGTTCTATGGAGTCAGCGAGGTGCTTCACGCTCCCCCTAACCGCAACACCTCCTCAATCGTCAACTTTGTGGCCCTAAACCCTAAACCCCAAACCCTAAACCCCAAACCCCAAGCCCCAAACCCTAAACCCTAAACCCTAAGCCCCTAAGCCCTGCCACGGTGCACTCAATTAGCCAGGTTCGAAAGTCGACGTCGACCTTGGGAGGCTCAAAGACGCAAGGGGCATGGACCCTCAAAGGGGTTCCCTTGTGAGGGTTTGGGGTTTAGGGTTTAGGGTTTAGGGTTTGGGGTTTGGCGTTTAGGGGTTTCGTGCTTAGGGTTCAGAAGGGTTTCTACTTTTTGGTCTAGGGCTTCATATGTTTAAACAAAAGGGTGCCTAGAAGGGTTCCCTTACTTGGGTTGAGGGCTGTTGGTTTATTGGGGCTACTTGGGTATGTTGGGACTTTCTTGTGGCTTACTGCAGGGTAGCAGGATTGGAGGTGCCTCCCCTCATTTGATGTTACGGAGACAAGCAGGGTTGGGTTTCTGGGAGACTTCTGGGCTCCTAGCAGCAACTCTGCTCATGGCCCCCCGCCCCCCCCAAATATGAGCCCTGAAAGCTGGTGTTGGCTGGGACGCCATGAAGTCGAAGCCGAACACCTTCAGAGGGGGTTTAGGGTTTAGGGTTTAGGGTTTAGGGTTTAGGGTTTAGGGAGAAGCTTTGAGCTGAAAGCGAATTTTGCTTTGCAGGGTTCAGGGAGGAGTGTTCTGGTCTGGGGTTCGAGGAGCAACAGGCATTCCACTGGCCGAGGCCCTAACGCCTAACCTGTTATAAAGATTTAGGGCTTAGGGGAGCAGTCTCTTGGCTTGAGCCTACTTCTCGTGGCGAACCCAGATAAACCCGTTGAACCCGAAACCCTGAAACCATCAAAATCCTGCCCAGTGGTTGGGCTCGAATGTCTTGAAGGGCCTTTCTTGTGGAAGGGCGCTTCCACAGGGTACAAAGTCCAGGGCGTCCTCCGGAACCCCCAAACCCCCCAGCCGACTTCGCGCGGAGCCCAGCCTCGAAGCAGTTGACAATCTGCCGCGGGTTCATCCTTGAAAGTGACTAGTGTTTCGGTTCCCAAATTTGCTGCGGGGGGGGGGGGGGGGAAGTAATTGGAAGGGGCATCTCGCTCGGGTGCACGGCAGGCATGGAAGTGTTTGAGGCTCCCGTGTTGACTCAGTTGGGTTGTTGGCTGGTAAACCCTAAACCCTGTTTATTGTTTGAAAAAAACCCTAAACCCTAAACTCTAAACCCTAAACCCCGTGGAAGAGGGTGCATCCGGGTTACTCATGGTTCTCGCCTGGACCAGCTGT
The DNA here is from genome assembly GCA_905221605.1 of Symbiodinium natans. Classification (NCBI taxonomy): domain Eukaryota; class Dinophyceae; order Suessiales; family Symbiodiniaceae; genus Symbiodinium; species Symbiodinium natans. Next base: position 111,678 of record CAJNDS010000297.1, on the reverse strand, counting down.
TCATGCTCCCAAAAAAAGACAAAACATGTTTACCTCCTTGTAAGGGCAATATGGGGATTATTATCTTAATTTTTGGGGGTTCCGAAGCAAGTAGCAGTCATCTTCGCTGCTTCACGGCAAGCCCAAAAGTCCAGGACTTTTCTCGCCCACGAGCAGCCCAAGTGATCAGCCAAACAGCCCCCTGTGCCACTATGCCCCTGGGCTTGTGTAAAAGCCTGGAGTAAAACTTCCTAAGGAGGCTGGAGGCTATTCTTGGTGGCCCAAGAACCATATTATAACAGGGGCACCCTTTTTTGCGGGTTGGTGTCTTTGTTAGGGCACACAGAGCCAAAAAAGGGGAAAGGGTATCACTGGCCTACCAAGAAAAATTTCTAAGGAGGCTGTCGGCCATTGATCCCAAGAGCACCGTCCCATGAAGCAGCCCTAACCCTAAACCCTAAATAAACCCTAAACCCTAAACCCTAAACCCTAAACCCCAAAGCAGCCCAGCAGCTTGGCGACCGTGGCCCGCATTGCCTGGGGAACGTACCGCGGTTCAGGGGACCCGAAGCTGAAAAACCCCATATCCCAAAACAACTGCCCTCCCCTCTCCCCTAAACCCTAAACACTAAACCGTCCCCCAAAACCAAGAGCCGTCCCCGCAAAGCCCCCGAAGCTGAGAATCTCCTCTGTCGCCCCTCTCATATTTCACGGCTTCGGGACAGTACACCTTTCGGTGCGATGTCGGGGGCCTGGACTATCTAGCAGAACTCATATTGAATCCAGCACCTCCTTAGCACCAATCATATTCGTATATCCCGCGTTAATCGTTCAGCATGGAATATGTAAGAAGCTCGCAACACCAGGTTCGTATATGGAATATGTAAGAAGTTCGCAACACCAGGTCCCCCAGACTTGCTAAGAATAGGGGCCGCTGGCCTTATCCCATATCAATTTCTAAGCATGTTGTCGGGATTAGGGCCCCTATGGAACTAAAGTGGTTTCCGAATCAACCCCTCCGACATGCTAGCTTGTCCTGCTTGTCCTTAGAGGCTTTGTTCTCTCTTTGCCTCAATAAGGATGCCCTCTTAACTTCAACCCAGGGGAAGCTCCCCCCCACGCTTTGCGAGCGCACGGGGGAGGGGGGGGGGGCAACTCCAGCCGAGAGGCATCGGTCATGAGGCCCTGAACTTGCACCATCAAGTCCTCCGCCGAGAATCGCATTCATTCTAAGCCAGAACCCCCAAAACCCTGAACCCGTTTTGCATCCAGGCCTCTAACCCTAAACCCCTAAACCCTAACACCCTAAATCCTAAGATCAAGCTGGCCGCTTCGTTTCTTACCCGCCACAGGTGGGTAGCCCCTCCCCCCAATATTGACTCCCCCCCCTTCGTATGGGCCCTTAAGATGGTACCCTTAGATACGCCTTATATACCAAATACAAATTAAGGGCCCATACGTCAGAACCCTCTAAAGGAGGTCAGGGACCATGTTTAGGGCCCAGACAACTACCCTTAGAGGTCCTGGATGGACAAGCCTAAAACCTAAGCTCTTGGGATGTTCCCCCTTATACTAACAGTCCTGAGTAGGGATTATAGTCCCCCCCCCCCCCCCCCTTTCTTTATTAGACTCCCTATTAAGGACCGTAGTATAAGGAGGGAACATCCCTACTAAGCTCTGATTAGGGCCGGCCCAACGGATGTTCACTCAGCCCTCAGCCCTAAACCCTCAATCCAAGACTGCCCTTCCCCTAAGGGGTCCATGTACCTAAATCGGGAAGACTTGGGCCTTATAAAGTACCTCCTATATTGGGACTTTGGGGCCCAGGTACTCTCTTCATTTTTTGGGGTTGTTAGGCAAGAGTAGGTGTGACTTGGCCGCCACTTCTCCATGCCTTCCTCTGGAAATGGCGCGCCGAACCACAGAAGCCGTGGCCCCGAAACCCCTTACTAAGTCAAACTCTTCGCCGTGTCCTCCCGCACGCTGACGCTGCGGACCTCATGACGCTCTAACCCCGAAGCCCTGTGCTGAGGAGCTGTGCGTTTCCACGAGGACCCTGAGCCCCCTAGACCTTTTGCAACGGGCGCGCCCTAAACCCTAAACCCTAAACCCTAAACCGGAGGAAGGCAAGAGCCGGATGGAGAGGGTCACATCAACACATAGTGTCCCCACGTTCGTGTCTTCCTTCGATGCCCTTCCACCTCGGGGTTCCCTGGTTTCAGAGGCAAGGGTTTCGGTTTAGGGTTTAGGGTTTAGGGTGTAGGGTTTAAGGGCGTTACTTGAATAGGAAATGAAGGCATTAGGGTGTCGCATGTCCCTCGAACCCTTTGAGGGAACCCTCCTGCGAAGAGCCAGGTTGCTATCGCAGCTACGCGCCAATGCCAAAACTGTTCTCAGAACTGCACTTCAAGCTCTTGTTTTCCGTTATGAGCAGAGCCCAGTAAGAAACCAAAAGCGGTTTATGTAGGTGCTTGAACGGACTAGGTTTTTAAGCTTGAGCTTCTGTCGAATGCTCTCCGAGAAGGTGGGCTGACTCTACGAAGCGAAGTCCTAGGATGAGGCTTCGCTTTTTAGGGCTTAGGGTTTAGGGTTTAGGGTTGCTACAAGTGGTTGGTGTTGAATTAGGCTTGTCATGTTCTTGCTATGTTTAGACCGCTGGCTTCCATGCCTTGCAGCACTTGCCCGCTGCGGTGTTCTATGCAGGATGCGACAAGTACACAAAACGACGAGTGGCAAGCAACATGGGGCCGCATGCTCTTAGGGTTTAGGGTTTAGGGTTTCGGGTTCAGGGTTTACGGTTTCTTAAGTTTTCATCGCGTGCGCATGTGGCTTTGAGAGCTGCATGTCGCAAACTGCACGCTGGAGGCCTCAGCAGTCTGCACAAACTCCTGTGGCCGATACATGCTGAGCCTGTCGCTTCACACCCCTCTTTGCTTGGCTGACTTCTGAACCCTTCCTGAAATTTTTACTTTTAGGCTCCTTACTGTAGTTGCTTCAAAACCCCAAAGGGCTAAAGTCCTAAGAGCCAGGCAGAAGAAAGCCAAGTGTGGTCCCTCATTGCTAGCTGCAACCGAGCCGCGTGGTGCTCATCCAGATATTTCTGGAACCTGAGTGATATAGGGGTCGGAATAATTACTAATAGTATTCTCTTACTGTCCGTCTGCAATTCTGTATACTACAATCAGCCCCTAAACCCTATTCCAAGTCTTCCGGCCCCTAAATTTCGGAGGCCACAAGGGGCTAAACCTTAAAACCTAAACCCTAAACCCCTAGCCCCTAAACGGGTGGAGGAAGTTGAGCGAGTGGATCTGGCTCTGAGTGTAGTCCCTCTTCTAACGCCCAGCTTCGAGCTCATGCAGGGCTTTGGGTTAAACCCTAAACCCTGAATCCTAAACCCTAAACCCTTAACCCTAAACCTTGCAGCCCGGAAGCTCTTCCAGGGACATCTTGTTTGCCGGCTCGAACTTGCCGTAGTCGTCGCCTTTCTTTTGCACGGCGTCGTTGTTCAGATGCACCATCCTGCTGAGAAGGTTTAAGGGGTTCTGGTTTAGGGTTTAGGGTTTAGGGTTTAGGGTTTAGGGTTGAGGGTTGAGGGTTGAGGGTTTAGGGGCCCTTGGGCTTGAGAGGGTATAGTAAGGGTTCCCCATGAAAGGGCCCACACTAGGGGGACCATGGAACTACCTTAGCCAGACCCCTGGGAGGACCCACCCAAAGAGCCCAATAGTGCTTAATTAAGGAATATACCTTACATCATATTAAGGATCCCCATATGGTTTAAGGAATATGTTCTTAATTAAGCAATATTGGGCTCTTTGGGCAGAAAGTAGATCCCAAAAAGTAGACTCTCAAGACATGACCCAACCATAGTGTAGTCTAGGATGCTATTGGGGGGGGGGGGGGGGGGGGGGCTCCTACATTTTTTTGCATCCTCCCAGAGGTCTGGGTCGACAGGCCCTTAAACGCCCTTTGCGGCCACCTTCCCCGGACTTAGCCCCAGGTGCCCCCCAGGTATTTCCCCCCTGAGATTCGGAAGCCCCTCGGTTCAAAGGTGTAGGTTGGGATGTTACCCCATATTCTAAGAGTCCTTAAATAAGGATTGTGGTAGGGGGTACTCTAATCCCTGTTAAGGACTGTTAGTATAAAGGGGAACATCCCAAGCTGTAGGGATCAGGGTTCGCATTAAGACTCTCGGAGTCATGGCCCATGAATGCCCAAAGAGCCCAATATGGCTTAATTAAGGAATATTCCTTAAATCATATAGGGATCCTTAATATGATTTAAGGTATATTCCTTTATTAAGCTATATTGGGCTCTTTGGGTGCATCCGCCCCCTTCAGTCCTGTCGAAGGTCTTGGTTGTGTACCTTGGGCTGCATGCCGCAGGACACAGGCTTGGTATACTAACAGTCTTTAATCGAACCGCCTTTAATGGGGGATTATCGTACCCCCTATTACAATCCCCATTAAGGACTGCTAGTATAAGGGGGAGCATCCCCAAACATAGGTTTCAAGGGAGGTCTCGCGATGAAATCAGGAAGAACACGCGACAAAGGTCGGGGAGATGGTCACAAGAAAGGAGGGTCAAGAGGCGGACGTCAGAACCGCTTGAAGTTGTCTACGAAAATTTGCCCCAAGATCATCCTGCTCAGCAGGACATTTTTTCTCGCCTCTACATCCTCATTTTCCGAAGCATTATACTCCGAACCCTAACTAGGATTCAAAAGGGTGCCCCTTTTTTGCTTAACCGAACACGAGTGAACCATAAACTTCCTTCCGGAAACCACTTGTGTCCCCAAGCTGCTGAGCGCTGGTGGTGCGAAGATATGCATCCCTGTAGCAGAAGGCTTTGAAAGCCATGGTGGCCGGATCTTGGAGAAGGAGGCAGTACCTCAGGGTTGATAAAGGTTTCTGCAAGGACCCTCTCTGCAACAGCAGTGGGTTTATAGTAGGGGGTACTGTAATCCCTATTGAGGACTGTTAGGTTTAGGGGGAACATCCCAACCCGCACCCATACCAATCAAGAGCATGGCCCGGCAATCTTGCGTTGGGCTAAGACTCCCTGCTTCTCTTAGTTGCTGAGTTCATAAGCCCCCAAAAAGTGCAGACTGTCAGCTCTATAGGGGATTATAGTATCCCAAAAAGTGTAAAGTGCACTCATTCAGCTGCTAAGTTCTCTTTCGTTGGGCTACGACTCCCTGCTTCTCTTTCACTCCGGGAGAAATATGGCTGCGTGGGCATTTGTGGCCTTATGACCAATGCTGCACGATTCTTTGGGGTACCATTCAAAAAGAATCATTTTGATTCCTTATTGGGGTTTTAAGTATTGCCCTAAACCCTCAAACCCTAAACCCTAAACCCCTCAAGATGTAAAATCATTTTCAACAATGACCCAGAATGTAGGACCACGTTGTGCTTCGGCTTCTTCCTGGCTTCTACGGGCACATGGAGCTGATGCTCGCAGCCCTTCCCAGCCAACCCGAGCAGTTACCGAGTGTAAGGTGAGGTTTAGGGTTTAGGCTTTAGGGTTTAGGGTTTAGGGTTTAGGGTTTCGGGGCTATGTTCTACATTCTCGGTTTGGGGTTCAAGGTGCGTTACAAGCACGTGCAGTTTGCTGCGTTCCCCCCCCAACCCCGAGCCTTCGGATCTTACAGCCCCACCCTCACTTGCAAAGGCTGTAGTTAAGCACACTGAGTCTGCAAGAGAAACAAACTTCTGCGAGCAGAGTTTTGAAGGCCTGCAACCGAGTTGCGCGCGGATGTCGAACTTGCCTGGGTGCAATGCCCAAGGGCGAAAATGCTTTGAGAGCATTCCGCGTTGGAAGAGCTGATGTATACTCCGCTTCTAACTGCAAACAAGACCCAAAGTCCCAAAAACCCAAAGCTCGTAAACCCCCCTGAAGCCCCGAAAAGGAACTCTAACCCGTGAACCTCCATCCCGAACCGTCGATAATGTTTACCGAGGACATGAAAGCCAGGTGGCGCCCGTGCACCAAGAGCGGCTTCTCAATGTACCTTGGGTTGGTCAGGGCTTGCTCTATGTATATGCAGAGAAATGAAAATATAAACATATATGAAACACATAGTATGTAGAAACAAGAAAGAAAAAAACAAATGAAACACACATGTAGTTTAAAGAGATACACAATCGCGTCATTGTTTGGGCTTTAGGGCTCCGGCAGGGTTGGTCCCTGCACGCGGTGTGACTTGACAGGAGCGTAAAGCTCTAAGGCTTCTTATGGGAACAACTTGTGCTTTCAACCGCAGTGACATTACCCTAAACCCTAAACCCTAAACCCTAAACCCTAAACCCTAAACTCTGAACCCTTCGGGCTACTGAAAACCACGCTCCTGCTTCGATGTTCGGCCGGGGGTCGGAATAGGGGTCAATTCAACTTCAAAGCCTCTGGAAGGGTTTTTTGGAATCTTAGTTGCTGAGTTCATAAGCCCAAAAAAATGTACAGTTTCAGTTCTATAGGGGAAAAATGCATCCCAAAAAGTGTAAAGTGTGCTCACTCAGCTACTAAGGAACAGAATCCCAATCCTGCGAATGCATGCAGGCCCCCCTTGGAAAACATGCCCAAACGAAAAACACCCATTGCATACATCGGTCAACATACCCTGGCAGAAAAAAACCGCGCAAGGACATCCTCTAGGATGCTCAGTAACCCAGGATTAACAAGGGTACCCTTTTTGCTTAAGGGGTTTATAAGGGAACTTAACCCCCCAAATGGGAATAAGGGCACTACAGGGCATCCTAGTCCTGCCAATGGGACCAAGTCGCTTTTGGATGGCCCAGGCACGCTCTTTGGCGTCCACCCGGGCCCGGACCTCTTCAATCGTTCTGAAGATGCCTCAGATCGTGGGATGTCGGAGCAATGCCCATTCAACCACCCCTGTTATTCGCTGTGTATGGGGGATTTTAAGATTAGGACCTTCATTGGCGGAACCAATCCCAGCTGCTCCTACCCTGCCCGGACCCAAAGCCGGCAGCGCAACCCGCAGGGGTGGACGAACCACGAACGTCCCTACCCTGACAACACGATTCCCCTTATATTCAATATCCCGCTGCAGTTAGTACATTGAAGGCCATGTGCATGGAGGTGTTACGAACAATGACTTGAAATTAGGGGAAAACGTTAAAAAGCCTTCAATGATGGTGCCACCTGGATCACAACAAGACCCAATCTCAACAATATTCGCACAACGACGTTGGGGCTTGCAACGCAGAAGAAAAACCGAGAGGGATTCTAGAAAAACACCGACACAACCGAGAGGGATTCTAGAAAAACACCGACAAAGCTGACCCCAAAACCGACTTGTTTCTAAGTAGGGGATGAGGGAAGTAGGGACCTAAAATATTCATTGCCCTCATCTGCCCAGGCATAAAAAGGGTACCCCACTCCATCCCAAAGAACCCGCAAGTAAGCAAGCGTCGGATGCCGCAACCCCTGTTCGCCCACTCGGCCGGCTTGACGATCCAGATCCTTTTCTAGGATGGCCCCTAAAACCCTCTGAAAAATATTCCTGAATATGATGCTCTTAAACCCAAATAAGGGAAAATATGAAATGTCCCAAGGGCCTACCTAGTTTTGTCTTTTACAGAACTTCGGCTAACCACACTTGCACGAAGAAAGCCCAGGCAGGATGGGGACCGTTTCGGGGAGGAGGATGTCTTGGTTTTTTTTGGGTTAAGGGCTTTAGGGGGCTTAGGGCTTCAGGGTTGAGCTGTTGTTTGTAGGTGGGAAGCAAGTTAACCTGTGGGTCTTAGGTGTGTGTGTGTGTGTGGCCGGGCAAGGCCCAAGACAGTTGTCAGCGCTGGATTTCATGGATCTTCAGAGGTTACAGGGCCGTCTAGTGTAGGAGCCTCCTAGACCCTAAACCCTAATGCACCATAACAAGCCCAAAGGGTAGGGGCTCTTGAGCCCTTGAGGCCTTTTGTTGCAAACCCCTCAACCCGAACACCCCCCCCCCCCCCCTAGTAGCCCAGTAACCATATGCAATAAGGGCACCCTTTTTGGGGTTGGCTACTTGATCAGGGAACCTTGAACCCAAAAAAATGGAAAAGGGTACTGGGCTAGCAAGCCCCTTTCCCCCCCCCCCCCCCCCCCCCCCTGATGCAAGCATCTCCAGAACTCCAGAGCTAACATTAGGGGATAGGATGAAGGGGGACCCTGGGGGGGGATAGACCCTCTGAATGATAAGGAAGAGGCTTAAGAAGGGTTCCCTTGTAAGGGCTCTAGGATACATCTTGCGCCCTGCTGCGAGCCGCAACACGGGGGTGTTCTTTGGCTTGTAAACTGGATCGCAATAGGGGTTTCATGTGGGGAGGTTGTTGGTGAGCCTGAAGGCTGTCGGAAAATGCCCTGAGACTCAGCAATCTGAGACCCCAGCCCCCTGAAACCCTAAACCCTAAACCCTGAACCCTAAACCCTAAACCCTAAACCCTGAACCCTAAACCCTAAACCCTAAACCCTAAACCCTAAACCCTAAGCACAATCGGGCCCCGTCACCGCTGCTTCGCTTCGTCTGAGAAGTAGCGATATGCCTCCTGCGCTCAGAGCATCCTCTCCCTGACGTAAGCCCAAAGAGCCCAATATTGCTTAATTAAGGAATATTCCTTAAATCATATAGGGATCCTTAATATGATTTAAGGTATATTCCTTAATTAAGCTATATTGGGCTCTTTGGGAGCTTAATTAGGCTTCCGTATCCCTACTTACTTCTCCAATAACCAAGGGGAAAAAAGGTTAAACTTTAATATTCCTACTAAGGAAACCCAAAAAGTTTAAAGTTCAACTAAAGGCGAAGTCAGCCTATTTAGCCTTTTGTATGACCCCCCCACCCCGACACGGGGGGCGGCGTAATTCGTAAGGGATCCTACCTTGGTAGCCCGGCAACCAGATTAGAACCAGGGTAAAGGGTACCGCCGGGCTACCACGCTACTGTATGTTTTTGGAAGGTTCATTGACGTTTGAGGGGCCACAAAAAAGTCTATAATTCAGACTAGGGCTCGGAGTTTCTTGTTCTTCCCTGTGCCCCTTGAGTCCAAAAAACATGCGTTTTTTTCGGGGAAGTCTGGGGGGGCTGCTTCTGCTGCTGTTCTTGAATTCTGAAACCACCCTCCCCTAAACCCTGAAGCCGAAACAAGACTTCTGCTTGAGGTCGTGAAACAACCTTCATTCCGGCTCCTCGAACATGGCGAACCTGGAGTTGGGTTGTCACGTGCAGACTCTGAAGAACTCATGATCCCAGATTTTCCAGAAACCCTTAATTAGGGAATATGCCCAAGTTCATAACCATGATCCTTAGAATAAATTAGGGTATACTCCTTAATTAAGGGGTTTTGGAAGATCTGGGATTGGTGGAAGGTTGTTGCGCCACAAGGCTGTGACAACTCGAGAGGCTTGAGGGTGCAGCGTGCGAGGCAAATTTGCCCCGGATCGCGGCTATCAACGAACACTAAACCCCTTTGAGGCCACGCAGCCCCTTTTCTGCCCTGAAGTGGAATCTACTCTCGACAGTGGAAGAGGCGATGCCAACGCCCCCACTTGAACCACGAGTTTCACAAGCCTCCGCCCCCATCTAATCCCGCAATGGCGAACAACTTGGTACAGGCTCTTTTTCAGGGGCTTTGTTAGGGGCTCAATCTCCAAAGGCCGAAGCCCTCTGCAAGGAACTGGCAATTTCTTGTGCGGCCCTACACCCTTTTGAATACTGGGCCCCGGACAATCTTGCCAGCTTCATGCGATGCGTGATACAGGACAGACCCCACAAGTTCTGCAGGAATCTGAAGTAAATACTGTTTCTGCGGTACCCTAAACCCAAAACCCCAAAACCCCCTCATGACGACTGAGCCCGGTTCTTGCCTTCCTTCTTCCCTCTCTGACGGATTCTTTTGTCCTGTATAACTAGGGAGCACCTTAAACCCTAAACCCTGAAGCCTAAACCCTAAACACTCCTCTTAAGAAACCTTGCCCTAGGCCAGGCCCTGCAGCTAGGGCACTGAGGGTCGCTGCTGCCGTGGACTAGGAACCTTGGCACCAAGGAGCTTGTCGTAGGATTCTTCGTCTCCCCGTTTTTGTTCACCTGCTTGTGGGGTATCATTGCAACCTCCCGATCACTAGTGCTATTCTTCTTGCTATCATCGTTGTCATTGCCGCGGGTAGCTTTCGCGTCTCGCTTGCAGGTTCAGGGTTTGGTACACCACGACTACTAACCTACGGCTGCCCACTGCGCCCCCCAACCCTGAACCCTAAACCCTAAACCCTAAACCTCGAAACTGCGGAGCCCAGCCACGTCAACGGGACCGCTCCGAAAGGGTCGCGGCCGAAGTGGAGGAAGTGAGCCACCAGGGACTCGCCTAAAACAGTGGATTGTGCGCACGTACAATTATCTGTAAATGCAGGATTGAACACAACACCAACAGGCTTGCATGCAGCCCTCGTGAGAAGTAGTTTTGGAGCCTCGACCAATAAGAACAGTAATCTGCAGGCGAATGCCTCAAACACCAAAATTATCGCAACTCTTGGGGTGTCAGATTTTAGGGCTTCAAAACCATTAAAAGAACCAGGATGGCACGAGGTACCTTTTTGGGATTCAACCCTTACCACTCCAACATTGGGGTGCTTTGCGGGGAGATCCTAAAACAGCAGCATCGGGCCAGAACCCCAAAACCCTCAACCCTATCAAACCCTAAACCCTATAAACCTCCTAAGCTGAAGCGCGGCAACTCAAGTCTCTGAGATCGATCCGTAAGGCCGGGGCAGAGCCCGCGCTTGGTGCAGAGGAATCCACCCCCTCTGGGTCTAGGATTTGGGTTTAGGGTTTGGGGTTTGGGTTTGGGGTTTGGGGTTTAGGGTTTAGGGTTTGGGGTTTGGGGTTTAGGGTTTGGGGTTTAGGGTTTGGGGTTATAGGCTATAGGGTCTAGGATTTAGGGTGTTTCCATGTCGGGGCCAAGGGGGAGGCTTGAAAACACTATGCGGGGGCGTGTTGGGAGCGGTCTGTGGTTCTTGGGTTGGGGGCACTTGCCTCCTCCCACCCCTCTCTCCTCCCCTCTAACAATAGCAAGAAAGAAGGCGAAACCCAAATGCTGAGACCTAACCCAAAGAAGCCTAGTTTCTGGAACCGCCCCCCTCGGCCCACCCACGTTTCCTCAAAGAGGGGGCCCCCTAAACCCTAAACCCTAAACGCTAAACCCTAAACCCTAAACCCTTTTTGCATCCGGACTCCCGTGGGTGCTGCCACAAACTTCCCAAGCACAGGCTCCCAGTGCTACTGACTGGATTCCCATACTCTAGCAAGCCAATCATCAGGCACTGTCTCAAATCCCTAAACCCTAAACCCTGAGCCTTCGAAGTGGTTGTGGCAGCGCCGCGGTGGCGGTTCCGCACGCAGGGCCTTCGGCACAGGGCAGGCCTCCAGCAAATAGGGGCTTCGGGTTTAGGGTTTAGGGCTTCGGGTTATTTAGGGTGTTTAGGTTTTAGGCTTCGGGTTTTTGTAGGGGAGGATGATGGGATTAGGGGGTAAAAGGGGCTTTAAAAGGAGGGATTCTAGGGGCTTCAGAGGAGGGATCAGGGGCCAAAAGGGGCCTTAAAAGGAGGGATTCTAGGGGCCTCAGGCAGGGGTTGGAGTTTTTGTGAGGCTGATGAGTACAGGTGTGCGCGTGTGGGCGATTCCATTGCAGGAATACTTCGCCAAACCATCAGCGCCCGCAGCCGGGGTTGTAAAGGCCGGGCATCTAATTCCTACACCCACCTTGCTGTACAGAGGGGCATCGTACGAGGCCCGAAGCCCCCTAAACCCTAAACCCTAAACCCCAAGCCCTAAACCCTAAACCCTGAACCCGAAACCCTGCAATTGGCATCTTTGCCTTGAGCTTCAGCGTCCTCTCCTCGTTCCTCAGCGGGCGGATTTGGGAGCCGCGGCCCCTTGTACCGCCGTAACGTTAAGGGTTCCCCCGCTACAACAGAAAGGGGCTTGGCACCCTGAAAAGGGTTCTTGCATTATGTCAGGATTCACAAGGGGGGGCAGCGTGTGTGCCAGCTCAGACCTAGGACCCTGAAGAGAAACGAAGTCCAGCCCCCCCCCTCTTTGCTGATTAAACCCCGCATGTAGCTTGGTAGCCCAGTAACCATATTGACAATGCGGGTGGCCCTTCTTGCGGTTGGCTTCTGTAAAAGCGAACCCTAAAACCCCCCAAAAAAGGGGGCAGAGGGCACTACTGAGCATGGAACTTCTCCAGGTAAGGGGGTTCCTCCCGGCTCAGGCCCAGCTTCAAGGTCACGGCGAGGCCCTTCTGCCCAGAGAGCATGGCGTTCAAGAACGTCGAGCAGCGGTACCTTCCCAGGAAAGCACCCCCAAACCCAACACTTCTCAAGGGCATTGCTTTAGCAAATCCTGTAAGGAACAATGGTTCGCAAAGCAGATTCGTGTACGGAGGCTCGGCCTGAAACCTGTGCCGGCATGCGACCCCTTGGTTGGTGTGTCAGTGTCCTCATGGTTGCAAAGGGTCTGGAGACAGAGCCTCAGAGCCCTTAGAGCACGGACATTCTCAAACCCCTTACCCCTAAAAACCCCCAAAAGAGCCCTAAACACCCTAAAAAACCCCTGAACGCCCTAAAAACACCTAAACGCCCTAAAAACCTTAAACTCCCCAAAGCCCTGCGTCCCCCCCAGGTCGCTGGGTCCAGAGGAGGTTGATCTCCGGACCAGCCGTGGGCTTCAACTTGATCTGCCGATCCTCTCGCAGGCTGAACCCCCCAAAGAGCCCCAATATTGCTTAATTAAGGAATATACCTTGAATCATATTAAGGATCCCTATATGGTTTAAGGAATATTCCTTAATTAAGCAATATTGGGCTCTTTGGGCCTAGAGGTTCAGGGTTTAGGGTTTATGCAAGCGGTCCCAAGGACAATCCAGAAGCAAACTCACTTGTGGATTTCTACAACGGAGGAATAGACCTCATAAGCTTAATTGGGTTTAGGGTTTAGGGAAAAGGGTTACCCTAAACCCGAGGTTCAGGGTACTTCGTAACCAATTAGTTATAACCCACACCCCGTAGATACCCCCTTTTCTACCCTATAAAGATTCAGGGCCCTTACCTAAGAACCTCTTAAGGAGGCTAGGCACCATACTCAGGGCCCATGAACCTACCCTCAGATTTCCCAAAAGAGCCCAATATTGCTTAAAATTAAGGAGTATTCCTTAAACCATAATAGGGATCCTTAATATGATGTAAGGTATATTCCTTAATGAAGCAATATTGGGGCTCTTTGGGTTCTACAATGAGGCGCCCTATCGCTTCATCAGGGGGGTGGTGGAGTCGCTGGGTCGCCAGCTTGACGGCTCCTTGGGCTGACCCTTAAAGCAACCTAAAACCCTAAACCCTAAACCCTAAGCCCTGAACCCTAAACCCTAAGCCTAAACCCTGAACCCTAAACCCTAAACCCTAAGCCCTAAACCCTAAACCCTAAACCCTGAACCCTGAACCCTGAAAGCCAATAGAACCCCAACCCCTCCAATAAGGAGCCCAGGCTGTCAGGCTGTCAGACCCATTTCCCTTAGCTGCTGGGCGCCCGGGGCCCAAAAAAGGCTGACCGTTCAATTCTGGTAAGATACCCGCTAGGATGCTCAGTAACCCAGGATTAAACAGGGTACCCTTTTTGCTTAAAGGGGTCTATAAGGGAACCTAAGCCCCCCAAAAAAAGGGAATAAGGGCACTACTGGGCATCCTAGAAAAGGTTTACAGGTTGCCGTAAGGTTACCTAAGCTACTGAGTTTCCCCTGCCGAGAACCCAGGCCTGGGGTACCTCAGTTGGCTGCTAGACCCGAGAGAAACCTAGGAATAAAAAGGGTGTCCTTTTTGGTTTTAGAAGGGATTTTTTAAGGGACCTAAACGCTAAAAACGAGAAGAAGGGCCAGCCTACTCCGGCATGCATGAGCAAGGTTTGGGCCCGCGGTAGCTGCTCAGCTCTCACGTACATCTTTGCGCGCCAAAGTCACGTGACCCATGGCACTTCAAGGAGTGATACCATCCAGCCAACATTATCCCCTTACCGCCACTACGAAAAAACGATGTGTAAACGAGCCCAAATGGGAGCATTCAAGGGCATGAGTACACCCTAATTGTGGAATATACCCTAAATCATGTTAAGGATCCCTGTATCATTTGCGGTATATTCCTCAACATAAGGGGTCTACAGGGCTGGGTATAAGAGCCCAGAGCCCCCTGTGCCTGGTAGGTGCCCCCGGCGCCCCCCGGGTCACCAGCGCAGGGGGCCCAGCCGCGCCGGGCGCGCAGCAGCTGGCGCAGCACGCCTCGAATGTCAGGGCTCCAATATCTCTTAGGGAGCATTGCTTATAAGCCAAAAAAGGAACCCTCTTGTAACCTTGTACTTTAAGGAATATTCCAGGAACCATACAAGGAACCCTCTTAAGTTTTAAGGTGTATTCCTTCATTCAGGGGTATTCGCGTCTCTGGGAATGTCAGGGCCCCCCGGCTGCCACGGAAAGGGGGGCTGCAGGGTTTCAGGTTTGGGCTTTAGGGTGGTTTAAGGGTTCGAGGGGTGTAGGGTTTTTTTTTGCCACTTAGCTGACCTCTCGGACACTCTGCAGGGGAAATTCTGGATACTCTGTATACGTTCACCTTCGGCCACCTTTGAAACCATCATAGGAGGTCGTAGCCAAAACCTCGAGTCCCCAGCTGGCACTTCAAATCCACCCAAGCAAATTTCTCACCCAAAACCCACAAAAACGAGGTACCGAGTCAGAAAGCACCATGCTGCGGGACTCTGCAATGCTCTCTGGAGTAGCCACTCATGCTGCATGCAGACATACCCCAAGAACCACAGTCTACAAACCACCTAAACTACATCACCCATCTCTCCATGCAGCCAAGCAGCAGGTTACAACTATGTAGCTAGACTTGCCAGCCAGGCTTTGTGCAAGCTCATGTACAGCGGCCCTAGGGTTTAGGGTTTAGGGTTTAGGGTTTAGGGCATATGACACCTCTGTCTTACTCTGCACCTGAAGCCGACTATAGCTCTGCAAAGACGTAAGCTTGTGTCCGTGCCGCCGGAATTGTTCCCGAACTGGATGACGTAGCCTCGGCATGCATGGTGGGGAGCCCCTAAAGCACCGAGACAGGACCGGCAGTTGGGGCCTTTGGAGCCGGGAGCTTTTGCTAGAAAGGTGGGGGGGGGGGTTGGTGAGGGCAAAAGGTTGGAAGAGCAGCTTTTTTCACTTCCAGGGGCC
This sequence comes from Symbiodinium natans, assembly GCA_905221605.1. Classification (NCBI taxonomy): domain Eukaryota; class Dinophyceae; order Suessiales; family Symbiodiniaceae; genus Symbiodinium; species Symbiodinium natans. Next base: position 96,448 of record CAJNDS010000297.1, on the reverse strand, counting down.
CAAGAAGCTTCGAATACTCCAAAGCGCCCCCTGAACCCGCCTAAAGCCCAAACCCTTTACCCTAGTGCTTGGCTTGGTCCACCTGGCATGCCCAGTGCCACACAAGGCCATGCAGAGCGCTTTTGTAAACCCTAAACATCCCTTTCTTTACCCTTGACCCCCCCAAAAAAAAGCGCTCTGAAACGGCCCCAGGAGCGCAGCGGCGCATCTCGGCCGGGCTCTGGGGGCGGCGGCTCGGCGATGCGCAGGGGCCGTGGCGGAAGGCTTGCGGAGCCTCGGACTCTGGGGAGGCAGCCTAAACCCTAAACCCCAAACCCTTAACAGGAATTACTGTGATAATTAATCTTGCAAGTATAAAACCTCTATTTGGCTTTTATATTAGTGAGTGTTTTTGATGTTCATAGTAGGCCTAAGCCCTCCTTTCCGGACCTTGTCCGACCCTAGCTGCGAAGGCATGATGAAACTCAAGCCTAGCTCTGTCGCTTTTCGTGACATGCAGATTTCCCCCTGTTTCTTAGTAGGGAATGAGGGAATTAGGGCTCTTTCTCTAGCCTTTAAGGGAGTGTATAAGTACGGTCATTCCCTCATTCCCTACTAAGAACCAGCCGACTTTCCCCTTCTGACGCAGCGGTTGCTAGCTCTGAATGCTTAAGTGCTTCATGCCCGGCAGGAAGTTTCGAAGCTTATCGGTTGCATCCAAGCTTTGCAGGCACTGGCTTAGGGTTTATTTAGGGTTGAGGGTTTAGGGTTCAAGAAGCCCAAAGGCTTGCATATGTTTCGTATCCCTTCATCGGACCCTTTCCTGTGTCGGAGGATTTGTGGTGAAAAGCCCATGCCATGCAGGCGCTTTGGAGTTTTGCGTGTCAGGACATGGGATCCCGCAGGCTTGTGGGGGGAGGCAGGGCAAGAAGTCTTCAACCAAAGCCCAACAAACTAGGATGGCCCTTCAGAAGCCATCCGAAACATATTCCTAGATGTGATCCTCACTTAAACCTAAACCCTAAACCCTAAACCCTAAACCCTAAACCCCAAACCCTAAACCCTAAACCCTACCTAGAAGCCCAAAGAGCAGGAACCTCTTCGAACTCCCGCTGCAGTCAAGGGAACGCTGCTGGGAAGAGACGCTGCTGCGGGACCTGGCAGATCGCTTGAGAGTAAACCCTAGACCCTAAGCCCGCTTAAGAGATACTGAGGGAGGGTTTAGGGTTTAGGGTTTAGGGTTTAGGGTTTAGGGTTTAGGGTTTAGGGTTTAGGGTTTAGGGTTTAGGGTTTAGGGTTTAGGGTTTAGGGTTTAGGGTTTAGGTTTTAGGGTTTAGGGTTTAGGCTTTTGGTCTCTGTGCCCGAGTATCTCGGATCTATCCTCTGCACCTCTCTTGAGCCAAGCCGAGACCCGGAACAAAATTCAGCAGAAACGGTCAGAGCCAGCGCTCGCGGCTACAAGCCGAAACCCCCGTACTTTATTTGGAAACATTCCACGAACAAATATGAACTTGACTGGAGTACCCTCAAACCCTAAACCCTAACCCTCAACCCTAAACCCTCATGCGGGGTTGTTGCCAAGAGGCGGTCGGCTTTCCGAGGCCGTGCGGACGCTGGCCTGGCTGGCCGCCTTTGGCTTGAGAATCAGAGGGTTTCGGGTTTAGGGTTTGGGATCAGAGGGTTTCGGGTTTCGGGTTCAGGCTTTAGGGTAGTCAAGGGTTTCAAAGGGGGGACAGGCGGGTTGGGTTTCCGGTGGTTGAGGCCGACCTACAGAAAGGGTTTAGGGCCTCAGTACACCCATTCCGCCTAATGAAGAAGGCCTGTTTTTGGCCTTCGGGTGTCATATCTTCTTTGCGAACCTCGAAATTTACACCACCAGGCAACCAGCAGCAAAACCACCCACAACCTTTCTTAAATCAAAACGCACCAATCCCTAAACCTAAACCCTAATAAACCCTTCAAAAACGGTCTTCGGGCCAATGGGCGCTGCCAGTGCTGCTGTCGCTGGGTGCTCGCCGGGGGCGCATCTGCAAGGCGGATGAGGGTTTAGGGTTTAGGGTTTAGGTTTTAGGGTTTCGGGTTTAGGAACCCAGCAGTTCTCAGGACCCACACGTTCATAACTCGAAACAATAATCTTTGTGGCTGCTGGTACATGTAGTGAAAAAGCAGCCACACAAATGTAAATCTACGTGTCTCTATGTGTATAAAATTATACGCACGCGTAAAGAGTGTATGTATATATGTGTGTATATATATATACATACATACACACACATGCGTATACACCAATCCTGTCCGAATAGTTGTTATCAGCAGAGTCCGGGTGCTTACAACCCGAATCCCCTCGCCAAACGCCCTGACTTCACAAAAACACTTGGTCCAACTTTCCAAGTCCTGGGCAATTTTGTGTTTAGTCGGGTTCATATTGGGAAACCTAACCCTAAAACAATAAGGGATTAAGGGACCACTGCTTAAATGCGCGCTTTGGGTCTTTTGCCATCAGGACTGGCTTCAAGGATTGAACAGCTTTGAGGGGAGGGCTTAGGGGATTCGCCTCTTCTAAGCAGCACACTGTGGGGCGCGCTGTAGGGACGAAATGCTTCATAACGTGACCCTAAACCCTAAACCCTAAACCCTAAGCCCTAAATCCTGTTGAGGGACTAGGTGGCCCCAAGAACACTACAAGAAGAACAAAACACAAATCGGCCACACCCGAACAGTAGCCACCACACACGAGGGTCAGCTTATCCCTGAAGGTGCTCGTCGCTGGGCTCTGTCAAGCATCAGGAAGACTTCAGCCAGCAGACACAACCCTGTGCGACCCAGAACCTCGAACCGCTCAGGGCTTAGGGCTTTGGGGCTTTGGGTTAGGGCTTCAGGCTTCAGGAACCTCTGGGATAGACGAGGCCTGTGCTTCACTCACGACTTGGGAGGTGAGAGTACGAGTTAGTCACTACTCGCCAAGCGAAGGTACTAACCATGCTTGAGCCTTCTGTGTGAGGTTGACACATCCAGACCTCGAAAAGCCCCCTACTCCCAGATCCCTAAACCCCAACCTGCCGAGTCACGAAGTGCTCGTTCGGACCTGACGCCCCCGCACCCTAAGCGCCTGCTCCTTCGTCCTCCGCGTGCTCTGTGGAGCCACATCGGGTGGAGACCTCTTTCGGAAACCAGGCTTCGAGCCTAACGCCATGGCACCCTCAACACATGCCCTGACTTACGAACTTCGAAATCTGAAAGTCACCGCGCCCCCCCCCCCCCCCCCCCCCCCAAAAAAAAAAAAAAAGACAAAAATAGGAAAACTACAAAGTACAGCCATCCAACGTTGCATGTTGAGCAAGAATCGATGGGCTCCGGGAAGGAGAACTACATCTTCTGAAAATGACTGGCAAAAGCAACATGAGCAAGTAAAGCAAGTATATTTTCCTACCCTTGACAGACACACATGTCTTGAACAAAAGCACATACACGTGTGCAAAAAGACCACACAACCTGTAGAGGCAAGCAGGGCACAGTGCAGGTTTCGGGTTGAGGTAAGGAGGATTCCCTTAGAGAAGCACGCCTAAACCCGGTTGAGGGTTTGGTCTTGTTTTCTAGGATGCTCAGTAACCCAGGATTAAAAAGGGTACCCTTTTTGCTTAAAGGGGTTTATAAGGGAACCTAACCCCCCCAAGAAAGGGAATAAGGGCACTACTGGGCATCCTAGAAAAGGTTTAAAGGCTGCCGTAAGGTTACCTACTCAGCTACTGAGTTTCCCCTGCCGAGAACCCAGGCCTGGGGTACCTCAGTTGGCTGCTAGACCCAAGAGAAACCTAGGAACAAAAAAGGGTGCCCTTTTTGGTTTTAGAGGGGAATCTTTTAAGGGACCTAAAACATAAAAAACGAGAAGAAGGGCCTACTCCGGCATGGATGAGCAGGGCTTGGGCCTGCGGTAGCTGCTCAGCAAACAGGGTGGGGGCTTAGGACCCTCAACCCTGAATAAACCCTAGAAGACCCTACGACCCGGAACCCTAAGAGCTAGGACCCTCAACCCGACATACACCCTAGCAGACCCCAGGACTCAGATTCCCCTAAACCCTAAACTCTAAACCCTAAACCCTAAACCCTAAACCCTAAACCCTAAACCCTAAACCCCGAGCCCTAGGATCCCCAACCCTAAGCCGCCACCCTCAGCAAGTCTCCAAAGCCTCGCTGAACGGCGCGGCAGGGGTGGCAGACTGGCGACCTGGCTCTTTAGGGTTTAGGGTTTAGGGTGTAGGGCTTAGGGTGTAGGGCAGTTTAGGGTTGAGGGTTCTTCAGGGTTTCGGCTTACAGGAGGCCTCTTTCTATGTTGGGTGCAGTGGGGGAGGGGCCTCAGGGCTCCACTTTAACACCTAAGAAGAAGAGACCAGGGTGGCCTTCTCATTGTTTCAGTGGTGTTTAGTAGAAGGAACCGAAAAGCAGGTGCAGCGCCACCCCGCAGCCTTCCTTCAGGGGGCTGGGGGCAAGGTAAACCCTAAGCAGTCAGGTTGAGCCCGAGAAGATTGACGCATCGAAACGAGCAACAACTTCAGCAATAATTGGCCTATCAGAGATCAACATCTGGTCCTCGCAGAAGGCTTAAATCAGACAGGGAGGCAAGGCGAGCCACATCCCGAAACCCCTAAACCCGAACAGCTTGGTATGTTCCCCCTTGTACTCTAGGAATTCCAATAGGGGGAGTACGAGAATCCCTATTAAGGTCTGATAGTATAAGGGGGGAACATCCGAACTAACAGCCCGAAAGTCCTCGTGAACCACGCCTTCATCCCAGCCGCAGGCTCGGCGACGACATCGCAGAAGAGCGCGTGGGGGTGCTAGGGTCCCTTACAGGGCCCCAAGCCCTCTATTTCCAGCGCACCTAGCTCAGAGGCACGGAAAGGGTGGTTATGTACATTTATTATATAACAAAATGCACAAATGTAAATGTATATGTATATATATATATATATATACATATATATATATATAAGCATATATCCACATGCGACACACACTTAAGAAGCAAAGGGCAATGGGGTCGACTACACCCTCCCCTTGAGAGAGTTTAGGGTTTAGGGTTGCAGTCCCGATGCAAAACCACATGGATACCCACTAGCAAGCCCGAAAACCGTGATGCTTGCATTGCTGCATCTTCACAAGGTCATACGCTTTGTACTAAAAAAACTCTTTTTGGCTTGATCTGGGCGACAGCTGTATGGACGTGTTCTATATATAAGAGAACACACCATAAATATAAATAAAACAAATAAATATAGATATACACACATGTTCATGTGTGTTGTCGATTCTCTTGGAATGACTTTTGGCTCTTTTTCTCAAGTATTGGTCCTCGTCACCCAGAAGACTGCAGTGAACTTTTGGGCTTTTCATGTTTAGTGTTTTGCTTCCCTGATGACTGCTGAAGATCAAGGCCTTAGCACCTTTGTTTGGGGGGGGGGGTTGGCTCCGTCGTCCTGACGTCAGATTTTTAAGAAACTCTCAAACGCCAGACGCCCTCATTATGGCTCAACATGACCAAACCCAAAGCCACTGAACCCTGAACCCCTCTTCCCGGTTTCGGGTTTCGGGGGAATCAGACCGGGCGGGACACAGAAGCTCGTTGCAAAAAGGGGGGGGCCAAACTCGCTAGGGCTTAGGGGTAAGGGTTCGGCCCGTTACAAAAGCCTTCCGAGTCGTCCGACTTGGGGGCTTAGTTGCTGAGTTCATAGGGGGCTAAGTTGCTGAGTTCATAAGCCCCAAAAAAGTGTACACTTCCAGTTCCATAGGGAGTTTTATAGTATCCCAAGAAGTGTAACGTGTACTCCCTCAGCAACTGAGAAGCACTCCCAGTCGTCCGACTACGGGGGGGGGTTCCTTTTGGGAGGTGGCCCTGAAGTTGGGTTACTTGCTTGCTGCGTGTGTGAGGCTGCGCAGTGCAAGAGAGAGAGAGAATGAGCCCTAAACCCTAAACCCTAAACCCTAGATCCCCTCATTGAAGCCATCGGAGGAGCACCTCTCCAGATAGCTACTAAGAGCCAACAAACCAAACCCTAAACCCTAAACCCTAAATCCACAAACTTCGGGCTGCTGCATGCCTGGGCTTCTTGTGGCTGGGCTGAGAAGGCCTAGTCGCCCTAAGCTGCTTAAAGCGTGCCTGTGCGTGTAGGGTTTAGGGTTTAGGGTTTAGGGTTTAGGGGTATAGTCTCTAGGGTCCGGCACCCCTTCAAGCGGGTGGAGGTGCACCTCTAGAGCCTGAAACCCCCCAAAAGCCCCAAAAACCCTTTCCCCCTGCTTGATGCAGGCACGGAGGGCGGCAACCATAAACCCCTGCCTAAACCCTAAACCCTAAACCCCTGAACCAAAGTTCTCCTACCGGGAGCTGCGCTTTGTGGGTCTCAATGGGCTTTGAGGAGCAGATGTTCTTGTTGAGCCACCTCGGCAACCAGGGAAGGCAATCAAGGAGTTTAGGGGTTGAGAGCGGAGACCAAACCCTGAAACCCTAAGAACCCTCCCACTCTCAACCCACCAAAACCCTGAGTGGTAACCCCAAAGCTTCCCACCTAAAGATAACCGAAACCTAACTAGAGCCTAGAGCCTAAAGTCCAAATCGCTTCGCTCCCAATCGGAACCTCTGGCATAAGTACCACCTGAGATGAATCGCGCGACTCAGCCAAACCACTCTTGTTGTGGAGGGGACCCCTCGAAACCACCTGCAGGGAATGTAGGACTTTGGCGAGCAAGCAGGGAATGGAGGAAAAAACGGCTGTTCTTGGTCGTTCGCATCTTGACCAGCAAAGTGCCTTCGTGACACATGCGCTTCACCCCTTGGGTGCGTGTGGGCGCCGTTTCTGATGCTGCGTGGCGATTTCGCCCTAAACCCTAAACCCTGAACCCTACATAAAGCCTAAACCCTAAACCCCAAACCCCTAAACCCTAAACCCTAAACCCCTAGACGTAGACCCTAAACCCTAGGCCGCGCCGCGGCTTTCAAGGTGGGGGTCCCGGCTCGAGGCGGCGAACGACCTTGTCCTCCCAAGCGCTGGAAGGCTGGGGTCAAACGTCTGTTTGTAGGGTTTAGGGTTTAGGGTTTAGGGCTTAGGGTTTAGGGTTTAGGGTTTAGGGTGGTCAGCATAGGATTCCGGAAAGTGCGGAGCGTGCTGCTTTGTGGCTGAGGGCGTAGGAAGGTTTCAATCGGGGATGCCAGAGTTTTGTTTGGGGCTTCGGAGGATTGAGGGTCCAGAAAACCTTTTGCTTCATCGGGTTGAGGAAGGTTTTTGAGGTGTACGGCATTCGGATTTGGGGACTTCGGGAAACAGGCAGGTCTAGAAGCAAACGGGGAAAGGGCGTTAGTCGCTCTTCCAGTGTCATTTCGACCGAGATCTTGGCTGGGCCTTGCAGAGAAGCGATCATATTAGCAACAGCAACAGTGACAAGGTTTAGGGTTTAGGGTTGGTGAGCCTCTCACCAGGTAGGACTACAGACTACCTTGTAAGCTTGAAAGCAAGACGCCATATGAACATTCGAAACAAAAGCCCCGCACTTCTGGAGGTGATTCTGAGCGTCCTCTGCCGCACCGCCCCGTGCGTGGCCTCAGCAAGCAACGAGGACTCGCCTGCTTGTAGTGCCATGTGGGGCCAGAAGATGGGACTAGTGACTACGGGACAGGGCCTGCTTGCAGAGCAACGTGGGAAGGATCACACAAGGAAACGTTGCCTAGGAAACCGAGGAGCACGAAGGCAGCTTAAGGCCGTGTCACCGGAGAGAAGGAAACATGAAACATACACCTACTGCGGGTGCGCTAACACACACACACATCCACATCCTACTGGTTGGTAGACAGGAATAAGGGAACTAGGTACCCTACATGACCTCCCTGAAATGCTTAATATACTGGGCTATCAGGTAAGTACCAAACCAGCTCGTCTCCCAAAAAGGAACCTAACTCTCAGGGTAGTTACATCGTCCGTCCCCTTAGACGGAGACCGGGCCGACACTTTAGAACCCTTTACGGAAGGTACTTGGAGGTTCATGGTACTTGTTAACCCACTAAAACTGTACTTCTTACCATCTAAGGGCACTTAAGGGTCCCCAAAGAGCCCAAAATAGCTGAACTAAGCAATATAGCTTAAATCATATTAAGGATCCCTATATGATTTAAGGAATATTCCTTAATTAAGCAATATTGGGCACTTAAGGGTATGATAAGCAGGGTATAAGTCTGTTTGGTTAATCAGTTCCATGAGCCCCCAAGTAAGGGACCATATTCAGGGCCCAAGAAGCTTGCCTTAGACTAAGCCCCAAATCCTTGGGGGCTGGGATTTTTTTTTCCGTAGTTTTTTTCCGTAGTTTTTTTTTCCGTTTTTTTTGTATTTTTTTTTTCTGGCTTGCTGGTCGGGAACCTCTTGGCTTCCCCCCTCTGTCAAGGGGGTACTGAGCCCTCCCCTATAAACCCTATATACCCAGGGTTTAGGGTTTAGGGTTAAGGGTGTAGGGTTTAGGTTTTAGGGTTTAGCTTAAAAAAGCGGGGGGGTTGGGGGGGGGGGGGGGGCGCAGCCCAAGCGGGGGGGGTTGGGGGGGGGCGCAGCCCCCCCCCATTTGCAAACTCAATGCTTGCATGATGAGTTTGCTTGCATGATGGGTTTCAAGATTCACATGCTTTGAAAGAAGCTGAAAAGCGGGGGGGTTGGGTTTAGGGTTTAGGGTTTAGGGTTTAGGGTTTAGGGTTTAGGGTTTAGGGCTTAGGGCTTAGGGTTTAGGGTTTAGGGTTTAGAGTTTAGGGTTTAGGGTTTAGGGTTTAGGGTTTAGGGTTTAGGGTTTAGGGTTTAGGGTTTAGGGTTTAGGGTTTAGGGTTCAGGGTTCAGCATCTCTGGTCCAAGCATTCACAAAGGGTTTTTGTCATCACCCTACGTGTTTGGCATCACCCCTCCCTCCCAGATCCCTCTTCATCTGAATTACATATCTTCTTTCTTACTTTAGTTGATCATTTAGCTCGCAACATTCTTTCTCGATTCGGCACCGTCTAGTCAATTCGGCACACGGATAATACACAGCCGCGTCGGTTTTCTGGATTTTTTGGCCAAAACCGAGCCTTCACCGGTTTCAGGATTTCAAGTTTTTCAAGGTTTTTCAGAGTTTTTCAATGTTTTTTTGCGATTTTCAATGTTTTTCTAGGTGCTTTAGGGTTTTTAAGCCTCAGTTCTGATGAAATCCCGCCCCCGCGACCTTTTCACAGCCTAGTTTTGGTCAAGGGGGGGTGGCATTTTTCAATTTTAAGGGCAAAATAGTCTTCGGAGACCCCCCCTTGCCTCAAACTCCGGCCCCGCTTGAGAGGGAAAGATTGCCTCCAAAAACACCCCAAATGAGGGGGGGACCCCAGGATCGGCCCGGGTCCCTATTAAAAATGCGATTTTTTAGTACTGAAATCGACGGTGCTTGGTGGGCTCTCGTTTTCTGGGTTTCTTGACCAAAACCGAGCCTTCACCGGTTTCAGGATTTCAAGTTTTTCACGGTTTTCAAGGTTTTTCAGAGTTTTTCAATGTTTTTTTTTGCGATTTTTCAATGTTTTTCAAGGTGTTTTAGGGTTTTTAAGCCTCAGTTCTGATGAAGGGCCGGGACCGCGACCTTTTCACGGCCTAGTTTTGGTCAAGGGGGGGTGGCATTTTTCAATTTTAAAGGCAGCCGTCTGGCCCCGCAAGCAAGCAAACAAGTAAGCAAGCGAGCCAGCAAGCAAGCAAGGAAAACAAGCAACGGTACCAGCAAGCAAGCAATCAAGCAAGCAAGCAAGCAAACAAGCAAGCAAGCAAGCAAACAAGCCAGCCCCCCCCCGCTTGGGCTGCGCCCCCCCCCCCCAACCCCCCCGCTTTTTTAAGCTAAACCCTAAACCCTAAACCCTAAACCCTAAACCCTAAACCCTAAACCCTAAACCCTAAACCCTAAACCCTAAACCCTAAACCCTAAACCCTAAACCCTAAACCCCCTAAACCCAACCCCCCCCCGCTTTTTAGCTTCTTTCAAAGCTGTGAATCTTGAAACCCATCATGCAAGCAAACTCATCATGCAAGCATTGAGTTTGCAAATGGGGGGGTGCTGCGCCCCCCCCCCCCCAACCCCCCCCTTGGGCTCCCCCCCCCCCCCCCAACCCCCCCGCATTTTTAAGCTAACCCTAAACCCTAAACCCTAAACCCTAAACCCTAAACCCTAAACCCTAAACCCTAAACCCTAAACCCTAAACTTAGTGAGGGGTCGCTTCCGTCGAGCGACAGACCCCGAACGGCTTGGCCGAGGGCTCACAGCCCGAGCGCCCATACGAAAAGAGCGGGCCGCGGAGAGGTGAGGGTAAAGCCTCACCGGCTTGTCCTGTACAGGCCAACGACCCTGGCCTTGCTGGCCTAAGGGATGGCCGTATCCAGACCACCTTTAGTGTTAACTAAAGCAGAACCCCAAACCTCGGGCCGTTGGGGTCGCTAGGGTTTCGGAGGGCTTGCCGCGCCCCCGGGGGCCTGCCCCTGGTGGCTGGATTCCTGGACCAGGGGGCCGTCGAGGGCGTCCAGGCAGGCTGGTTGCTCAATTTCGTGATTTTTGGGCCTGACCCCCCCCCCGGGCCCCCCTCCTGGTGGCTGGATTCCTGGACCAGGGGGCCGTCGAGGGCGTCCAGGCAGGCTGGTTGCTCAAATTTCGTGCTTTCGAGTCGAGGCTTTCGAGCCTCAAGAGGGCTGGGCGATGGCAGATTGAAACGCGTGGGCCTCTGAGGCAGAGGGGCCGAAGCGTTCAGGATTTAGTGTTCAGGGCGGTCCGAACAGGGCAAAAAGCCTCGGCCCGAGCAGGGTCGAGGTTACCACCAGGCGTTTTTCGAACCTCAATAGATGCTTTCGAGCCTCAAGAGGGCTGGACGATGACTTATAGTGTTCAGGGCGGTCCGAACAGGGCAAGAATCCTCGGCCCGAGCAGGGTCGAGGTTACCACCAAGCGTTTTTCGAACCTCAATGCATACTTTCGAGCCTCAAGTGGGCTGGGCGATGACGACTTGAAATGCGTCTTGGGTTGAGGTGAAAGCCCCCCTTGAGGGGGGTTGGGGGGTGAATCCTAAACCCTAATTGAGAATAGTTTGGGTGGCCGGGGCGGGTGTACGGGCAACGCGAGCGCGCGGCCCGGGGTGCTTCACACCCGAGCGCGCGACCTCGCATGCACACCCTAAACCCTAAACCCTAAACCCTAAACCCTAAACCCTAAACCCTAAACCCTAAACCCTAAACCCTAAACCCTAAACCCTAAACCCTAAACCCTAAACCCTAAACCCTAAACCCTAAACCCTAAACCCTAAACCCTAAACCCTAAACCCTAAACCCTAAACCCTAAACCCTAAACCCTAAACCCAACCCCCCCGCTTTTTAGCTTCTTTCAAAGCATGTGAATCTTGAAACCCATCATGCAAGCAAACTCATCATGCAAGCATTGAGTTTGCAAATGGGGGGGGGGCTGCGCCCCCGCTTGGGCTGCGCCCCCCCCCAACCCCCCCGCTTTTTTAAGCTAAACCCTAAAACCTAAACCCTAAACCCTACACCCTAAACCCTAAACCCTCTCTACCTACGTATACTTAAACCTTAATGGGGTCGTGTTCTGATTATGAGTTTTTGGGGTTTTTAGGATTTAGGATTTAGGGTTTAGGGTTTAGGATTTAGGATTTAGGATTGAGGATTTAGGATTTAGGATTTAGGGTTTGGATTTAGGATTTAGGATCACGCGCGTGACGCGCGTCACGCGTGTCCCGGCTTCGTAATTTAGTCTTCGGGGGAAGCCCGGCTTCGTAATTTAGTATTCGGGGGAAGCCCGGCTTCGTAATTTAGTATTCCGGGGGAAGCCCGGCTTCGTAATTTAGTATTCGGGGGAAGCCCGGCTTCGTAATTTAGTCTTCCGGGGGAAGCCCGGCTTCGTAATTTAGTATTCGGGGGAAGCCCGGCTTCGTAATTTAGTATTCCGGGGGAAGCCCGGCTTCGTAATTTAGTATTCGGGGGAAGCCCGGCTTCGTAGTTTAGTATTCGAGGGAAGCCCGGCTTCGGAATTCAGTATTCGGAGAAAAACCCGGCTTCGTAATTTAGTATTCCGGCGGCCGTTTTGGTCCAAAAATCCAGAAAACGAGAGCCCACCCAGGACCGTCGATCTCAGTACTAAAAAAGTCGCATTTTTAATAGGGACCCGGGGCCGATCCTGGGGTCCCCCTTCATTTGGGGTGTTTTTAGAGGCAAACTTTCCCTTTTAAGCGGGGGTCGGAGTTGAGGCAAGGGGGGGTCTCCGAAGACTATTTTGGAAAAAAACTACAAACAAAAACGGAAAAACACGGAAAAAATACCGCCACCAATCCTTGGGGCGCCCGCAGCCGCAGGATCAACTAGGCCCCAAAAATCCTAAACCCTAATCCCTGAACCCTGAACCCTAAACCCCAAACCCTAAACCCTACATCCTAGTCCTAAACCCTAAGCCCTAAGCCCTAACCCTTTGGGGCGCCCTAAGCCGCAGGACAGCCCCCCAGGGTCCACACCCTTGCCCGCCGGAGGTGGCGGCGGAACCGGCGGAGCCGGCAGCGCCCTCGGCGATGGTTTAGGGTTTAGGGTTTAGGGTTTGGGGTTTGGGGTTTGGGTTTGGGGTTTGGGGTTTTGGGGCCTTGGGGTTTGGGGTTTGGAAGAGACTTCCCCATCTGATCCTCTTCAATGCAAAGAAGGAAGAGATAACATCTTCCCAGGGTTGGTCCTAAACCCTAAACCCTAAACCCTAAACCCTAAATCCTAAACTCACTAAGCCCTAAATCTCAGGTTTTAGTCAGGAGCCCTGCATAATTTCAGATCTCGGCAGCGAAGGCGTCAGGCATTCTCAGAAGTTCCTCGACGGGAATAGCGGGGCCCTCTAGAAGGGGTTCCTTGCTGCTCTTTTTGAGCCTCAACACTTAACCCTTCTTTTTGAGGAGGGGCTGTAATGCAATTGGCCCGCTTGAGGCACCCACAGCATTTCTGCACGTTTCGCACGCCGTAGTGGCAGAACCCTGAAACCTAACCCAGGAAACCCTAAATCTTCAAACCCTTTTTGAACCCTAAAACCCCAAAAGCCCTGCACCTAAATGCCGAAATCCCCAAAAACCCAAAAACCTAAAACCCTAAATCCCTAAAGCCCCAAAACCCCAAAACTCCAAAACCCCAAAAACCCTAAACCCTAAAACCCTAAACCCAAAATCCCGAAATCCCTAAAGCCACTGGCCCTGGGCTGAAGAGGTCCCGGCATGGCAGGCTGCCCGTGGCCACCTTTAGGGGTTCAGGGGGTTTTAGGGGTTTAGGGGTTTAGGGGTTTGGGGTTTAGGGTTTGGGGTTTAGGGTTTGGGGTTTAAGAGTTTGGGGTTTAGGGTTTGGGGTTTAGGGCTAACTTTTAGGGGTCAAAAGAAGGAATAAAGACCCCTAACTGGGAGGAGCTTTCAACGCTGGGCGTTGAGGGTTTGTACATGAACGTCCGGAAACAAACACTGCACAGGAACCACGCAATCATATGCAAACACGTGCTTTTTTGAGGAACAGTCGAGGCTGAATCCCTGCAGGTTGCACAGGGTAGCATATGGATTCGGGGCCAAGGAGATGTATAGACCAATGTCCACAAACCCTGAACCCTGAAACCTAACCCTGATCCCTGAACCCTAAACCTTCAACCCAAAGACCTGAACCTTAAACCCTAAACCCTACGTAAACCCCAAACCCTAAACTCCCAAACCCCTAAACCCTCAACCCTCAACCCTAAAAGACTGGTCCCCGCCTTCTGCTGCCACCTTGCGGATGCCCGAAAGGACGTAGGCGTGCGGGTCCCGAACGGTTGGGGCGTGCTCCTGCACGCCCGCGAAGGGTTTAGGGTTTAGGGTTTAGGGTTTAGGGTTTAGGGTTTAGGGTTTAGGGTTTAGGGTTTAGGGTTTAGGGTTTAGATGATGGCAAGGCCTTCCGTTTAGCCGTCGGCTTTTCAGCGTACCCCCTCGGAAAACAAAACTAAGATGGCCCTGAAACATTCTGAACAAGCATTCCTAGCACATACGATCCTGGCTAAGGGTTTGGGGTCCTAAACCCAACAAGGGGGAAACACAGAATATCCCAAGGGCCTAGAAAAAGGATCCGAGGAAAGGCAACTAAAGCCCAAGGGGTCGCAAGAAGTTACAGCGCCGCCCCTGACATGAATTCCTCCTGGAGCCCCAGTTTTGCGCACAGAGAGCACAAGACTTTAGATTTAGCAGAGCCGTACTCATATCAATATGTATGTATGTGTGTGTATGTATGCATGTATGCATGTACGTTTATATATATATATACATACTTATTTATTGATGCTTTGAATTCTTCTACTACTATACTGTATATTGCTATATTTTCATATTCTTAGGGCCTCCAGCGTGTTCAGAACTTCGAGGGACTGGTAGTACCTGGCGGTGGAGCCGGCCAAGGGTGTGTGTGTGTGTGTGTGTGTGTGTGTGTGTGTGTGTGTGTGTGTGTGTGTGTGTGTGTGTGTGTTGGGGGGGTTAGTTGACCACCTGCAGTTGAAGAGGGTTTAGGGTATTTAGCGCCTTCAAGTGAGACATGTTCCTTCCCGGGATCGAAATCTGAACGTAGGGGATCCTCATGTGCACTAGGGCAAATGAGGGCTCCGGGAGTCTCCCGGCTGAACTTTACAAGGAATTGTTAAACCAATGATGTGCGTGGCCTAATTTAGGTGAGTCTGGAATGATGGCAACTTAGCTTAAGCTCCACATGGCATGGTAGCACAGTGACCGTATTCCGGAAAGGCCACCCTGTTCCGAGGTAGGCCCTGGGCTACTGCTACTTTGGCAAGGGACTGCAGAAACCCCAAAAAAGCAAAGGGGGGTACCACTTTGCTGCCAGGCTCCAAAGAAACCGAGGCTCCGCGCGGATGGGCTTTCAGGTTGCAATTTGGGTGGGGTACCCAGACTCAGCATGCAATTAACATACAGATGCAGAATGCTCCTTAACCGTGTGGATCCCTATCACAACTTAACACGGCACTCCTTATGGGGTCGTATTGGAAAGAGCACCCAAAACCTTGAACCCCTAAGCTCTCTCGCATGCTCAGGGGGCCCTGTCAAACGCAATGCGCCGGCTCTCTGAACGGAGCCCTAAACCCTAAACGCTAAACGCTAAACCCTAAAGGACGGTTAATAGCAAGAACTCGACAGCGCCAAGCCCCTGAAGCCCGACATCTTGAAATGGCAGCAGGAGCGGCCCAATACTGTGGAACGCTGGCGCGAGCCGTTCCTGAGCGCGCCAGAAGGGGTGCAAGCAGAGAATGGCTTGTGCTGTTTAGGGCTTGCACTTCTCTCGGGCCCTATTGCACTTGGAATGGACAGCTTGGGCAAAGCGGACCAAAGTCTGCTGCGCTTAACATGAATCGAGAACACATCTGAAACCCGAAGCCCTAAACCCTAGGCCGTCTAGGCTACACGGGGGAAAGCAGTCTTTGGGGGAAGGTCCTGTATTGGGAGGGGGCATTCGCCATTTCGCATTAGGAGGGGCAGCCTCGGCATGAGTTCTGGGGGATCCTAGGGTTGGTTCCGGGTGTATCCTAAACCCAAAACTTACCCTAAACCCTAAACCCTAAACCCTAAACCCTAAACCGGGGCTTCGGGAAATTCTGGATGGTTGCGAAAACATAGCGATGCACTCCATCAGCTGAGGTTGGAAAGGAGGTTAGTATGAACTTTCAAGCCGGCACTTTTACGATTGGGGAGACAGGCCGGAACCCAGTAACGC
This sequence comes from Symbiodinium natans, assembly GCA_905221605.1. NCBI lineage: Eukaryota > Dinophyceae > Suessiales > Symbiodiniaceae > Symbiodinium > Symbiodinium natans. The sequence goes on along the minus strand of CAJNDS010000297.1, from coordinate 80,687 downwards.
ACCAAAGAAACGCCAAAGGACGCATGTTGCAGCGGCAGGGAATACCGGGTGAATCCGGGTAGTTCAACCAGGCGCTCAGGCGGGGGGTTGCTCTAGATTATGCTCGCCGTCTTCGGGCATGCATTATGGCGCGCTGCCCTCAAACCACGATCTTTTTCCAGTGTGCGCAGAGTCCTGAGCCGTGTGGCAAAGCAGAGGGGACCTCAAGAGTCTCCCTGCAAGGCACTCATGCGACGGTTGGCGGGGGCTGGAGTTCCGCGTCCAAGTCCTGGTAGTTCCTCTTTAAGGGAAGGGTGATGTCGGTAGTCAGCAAGGGCGACAGCTTGCATCGAAGGGCATGGTTCGGCATGAGGGAAGTGTGCCTCGTCTCTGGTCAGATGGACAACTCACCATAGACCAGTCATCGTAGAACGACTGGCAGCCTTCTTTGGCTGCCGTAGCTTCATGTGCAACGGGGCCGTGACAGGTCTTGTGCTTCGGCCGGCACCTAGGCTCGGTGTATTGATTGCAGTAGCACTTGGCAAAGCCATTGCAGCCTGGCGTGGAGTCGCACGCTGCAGCACACAGCCCCGGGCTCTCCCGAGGAGAGACTCCAGGCGCGTGTGAGCAGTGGCACCGTGGGCCGAGAGGTTATACTTCATCAAGCTGCGATCACCGGGAGCACCTTCAGGGCAATGGGTTGCATCAGGTTACTTAAACTACAGGGAAGGCATTCCCAAGGTGGGAAGAACTCTCATAGCTTCCCTACTTACCCTCCCTCTTGAACTTGAACCATCGGCCCCTTAAGAACCCTGTTGCAAGAGCACTGTAGCCCCCACACATGCTGAGTCAGCATCCCAAAACGCAACACCTTTTTGCTCCCCCAATCCGCACCCCAAACTGTGGGGACCCTAAGCCAAAACCCCGAAACCCTACCTTCAGCTCGGCTTGGGCAGTCCACTGGTGGCAAGGACCTCCTGCCTCGGACGCCAAGGCTTTCCACAACAGATTCGAGGGCTCAGGGAATTGGCGAGCTCACAAAACTCTGTTCGGCTGATGGGGTTTCTTCGAGAACCGAGCTCACAAAACTCTGTTCGGCTGATGGGGTTTCTAAGAGAACCGGAAAACTGATTGTACGGAAGAAGATGGGCATCCCTGTCTTGGCTATGTCTTGCCAGGGTTTTGCTGGGTATTGCAAGGTGCTGGATTGGGGACGTGTTGGCTATGTTGACAAACCCTAGGTTCATGGAGCCCACTTCGGAGGTTATGAAAAGTGGGGGACCCCCCTAAATCACCAAAAAGTAGGAGGATCCCCTTATAACAAGCACCCCGAATAAGGTACGTGCCCCTCATTTCGGACACCCCCACTTCTCATTCTCCCAGAAATCACCTTGCTGCACAAGAGTACCTCTTCTTGGCAGCTCCCGAACCTTGTGACATGAACCCGGAAACCGAAAGCCCTCACCGCCCCTAAACCCTAAACCCTAAACCCTAAACCCTAAACCCTAAACCCTAAACCCTAAACCCTAAACCCTAAACCCTAAACCCTAAACCCTAACCCTAAACCCCTTCTGGAAAGCCCGGCTGCATCTCTTGCCACGAGTCCTCCCAAAGGCTGTTGAAGTCGGGCAGGCTGATCTCCTTCGCTGGAAGAGGGTAAACCCTAACTCCCGCGTCCTTTCCCCCCCAACCCCCTCCACACATTGCATTACATTACATTACATTACACTACATTACATTACATTACATTACATCACGTTACAGTATGCATACAACCCCTCCCCCAGAAAAAAACAGAGGCCTTTTTAGTTGACAGGTCGACCTGCAATTGCGCTTCTTAGGGCAGGGGGACTCGACCTTGAAGCTTTTTTAGTAGCCGGGCTGAAGGGCCTCGAGTGTGGGGCTCAAGGCACTGGGTAAATAAATCGGAGCCAACACGGGCCTAGCCTTCGCCTTGGGCAGAGCCGCATGCAGAACAAGATGCGGTTTAGGGTTTAGGGTTTAGGGTCCCTAAACCCTGAACCTTCTGCAGCACCGGCGCTTGTTAGGCACACCGTAGGTGCGAAGATGCCACTAGCCGCTAAAGACGATCCTTTTTTGCACGCATATGAGGGACAATATGCACCAGCCCATTTCTTAGGAAGCTCGTGTCGACACGAGCAAAGCAACAAGTTCGCTCGCGCACATGCAGGCGCAGAGCGGGGCTTGAAATCCGGCCAGGACACAGTGCAACTTAAACCCGACGGCAGAGCGTGCTTGAGAAAGACTGTTAGCAAGTGTTAGTATAAGGGGGAACATCCCAATGTGGAGGCCTCCATAGAGGGCTGAGAACACTCCAAGCTTGTTCAGCACTTTGGCTTCGGGAAGAAAGACAGGAGCCGTTTGAAGCATTTGAGCAGCGGCGGGTTGTCTGCTGCAAACATCTGCACTGCCGATCTCGTCATCTTGAAGACACCTCGTTTTTGCAAATGCTTTGCAGGCTCTGCCGGATGGGGTATCTCTCCGGGGTTTCCGCAGATCATCTTGGAAGGGTAAAGGGCACCACTGGGCTACCAAGTCATCATCCAGAACATTACAAGCAAATGGCAAATCAGACCTGCGTGATCAGGACTGGCACGGCGCAGATGGGCTCCGGATGCAACGCTTGTTCGCGCTGCTGTCTTGCATATCGGCATCGTGTTGCAAGGATGAGGGGCACGTGGCCGAAGAGCTAAACCCTAAACCCTAAACCCCAAACCCTAAACCAGCAGGCAGCTTGTTCGTTGTAGACTTAAGACAGGTTTATGGCGTCCCCGTGTTTGCCATTCTTGCCAGATTGTGCAAAGAAGAGCGGGCGGCACAGCTGCAGCAAAACAGCTGCTGCTGCAATCTTACCCTAGACCCTAGACCCTAAACCCTAAACCCTAAACCCTATACCCTAAACCCCAAAACCTAAACCAAACTGCAATGGTGGAGAGCAGCACAGGGTCCTGGTATTGCGCAGCGTGCCCTTGCCCGACTTCCTGGAGCAGGTCCTGGAACCCCAGCGAGTAGAACTTGTCCTTAGAAGAGTTTAGGGTTTAGGGTTTAGGGTGGGGTTGGGTTTCCTGTTTTTCTGTCGAGGATGGCCCTTAACACCCTCTGAAAACATCCTACATATGGTGATTAGGGTACATTATTGGATTCCTTATCATCAGGGAATCCTACTCGTTGGGGTCTATTGTAGGGATCCCCCAAAATTCTCGTACACCCCCCATATAAGCCAGGGAAAACCTAACATGTCCCAGGGGGCCCTACCTCGATTGCTCTTGGTTTTTTGAGAAGCGGGCTGTGTGCTTCCACTTGCCGGTCCGCATCCCAAGGTTACGTTGACAGCTGAGGGTCTGGATCCTAAACCTAAAACCCTAATGCCCTAATGCCCTAAACCCTAAACCCTAAACCCCAACCCCAAACCCCAAACCCTAAACCCTAAACCCTAAACCTTTGTAGCGCAGTATCCGTAATTTAATGAGGGTATCCTTTTCTTGGGGGGGCCGGTGGCTTCGTAAGGGTACCCTCGAACCGAAAAAGGAGCCACCAAAGGGTAGCCCTGGGCTACCGAGGTATCGTCACCGAAACTCCCCAAACCCTAAACCCTAAACCCCAAACCCCAAACCCTAAACCCTAAACCTTGTTTCTGTATTGTCCACAAGCGTTCGCAGACCTCTTTAGGGCCTTACCACGTCGCGGGCTGTTTCCCCCCGCTCTCTCATAATCAGGGTACACTTTTTTGGTGTTGCTTAGGTTTATACCCTAAACCCTAGACCCTAAACCCCAAAGTGGGGCAAAAAGAGTGCCACTGACAAGCTTTCCTTCCCTCTCGACACTTAACTCGCCCTCTGAATCTCCCCTAAAACAAGCCCTACACTGAAACACCTCAACACTAAGCCCTAGACCCTGTTCGCCTCAACCCCTCAAACCCTAAACGCACCCAATAAGAGCCCTCAATCCTCCCTTCTTTGCATCAGGACTTGTTGTGCAATCGCCTGAAGGTTTGAATCCTCCCCAAACCCGAAACACCTGACACTAAACCCGAACCCTTCCACCCTAAACCCTAAACCCTAAACCCTAAACCCTAAACCCTAAACCCTAAACCCTAAACCCTAAGCCGAGCCGGAGCACGGGGCTCGATGCGTAGTACACATCAGTGGCCAGTCGGCAGAGTTGCTCGGCAAAGGCCGGGGGCAACCTCGGGCGTGAGGATTTGAGGGCTCCAACCCCTTTTACATCCATAAACCCTAAACCTGAACCCCAAACCTCTCTTACGTAGATTGTAGAGACATCTAACCAACCCCTTTTACATCCATAGACCCTAAACTAGGATGGCCCCTAGAACCCTCTGAAACATATTCCTGAAGATGATGCTCTTAAACCCAAATAAGGGAAAATATAAAATGTCCCAAGGGCCTACCTAGTAAACCTGAACCCCAAACCTCTCTTACGTATATTGTAGAGACATCTAAACCCTCATCAATTCGTGGGCAAGGCACACCCTGTAGTGTGCAATGCGCGCTCTTTCGCGGGCGGGGCACACTCTTTCGTGGGCCGCGGGTCTAGTGGCCTTTAGGATTTAGGGGCCACTGGGACTTGGGCTTTAGGGCCCCTTGACCTTTGTGAAGGAAGGCTGGCTTGGGATGTGAAGAGGCATACTTTGCGACTGTTGCGGGGCGCTGGGTATTTCTCCGTCACTTGGCATTCTGCTTGACTGGTGAATGCTTGGACTTGAGTTTCTGAACCCTAGATCCTAAACCCTGAGCGGCTCAGGGGCTATAGGGGATTTGGGGAACTTCAGGTTTGATGGTTCTGAGTTGTTGCGAAAAACCCTTTGAACAGTGTATTTATGAGTAGGTGCCCTTTATAAGGACAGAAGAGGGGAATTCAGATTCCCAAAGAGCCCAATATGGCTTAATTCAGGAATATTCCTTAAATCATATAGGGATCCTTGATATGATTTAAGGCATTTTCCTTAATTAAGGGACATTGGGCTCTTTGGGTTTGTGCCCCCCCCCCCCCCCCAGGGCTTCGGTCTTTTTTGCCGAGGCGCTTGTAGTCGATGGCCTCGGGCGTGCGCTCGCCCACCAGCCGAGCGCACCTGAGGCTGCGGAGCGGGAAGTGGCTTCAGGGTTTCAGGGGTGACAGGGGTGAGGCATGTGATCGAATTTTTTGGTAGTATTGTAAGGATTTCTGTTTTTGATGAGGGGATTGTTTTGTGAATTGATGTTCTAATATGTTTTTTTGCTGACTTTTTGATGATGGGATTGTTGGTGCCTTGCCCAGATGCCCTTGACCTGTTTCCTTGAGCCAATGCCGTTGGCCTCACTGCTTGCTAACTGTTGCTGCAAGGGCGTCGCCTCTGTTGCGTAGAACCCAACGAAGTCTTTCAACAAACGGCGGCCCGGACCACACCAAGCGCGGATGCGCCAGCTCGCTGGTTCCTAAGCCCTACGGTGGAGGTGCAGGGTTACCCCAAACCCCGAACCCTGGGTTTGTGGGTCCATTTTTTGGATTCATTCGACAGACCTCTTGCTTGCCGCAGCACCTCCGTCCTGGGTCGCTTCCTAGACCCCATGAGTAGCCCAGGAACCACAAAGGTGCTACTCTGAGTCCTAGTAAGCCATCCTGAGCAGTTTTTTCATCTGGACTCTGAGCCCTAAGCCCTAAATCCTACGCCTGAAATCCCTAAACCCTAAATCCTAGATCTTCAAGCCTAAATGCTAGACCATTCTGTTGCCACTGGACTGAACCCGAAAACCCCTAGATCCTAAATCCTCAGCCCAGGCCAAAACAGTCCCTAGGCGCTGGGACACCAGGTTCGTGATGCGGCAGCGAGCAAGGCGCCTGCTTGGATATTTCCCAAAATAGGGGTACACCAAATAGAATCGAATCCCCTCAAAAGGCACCCCTCCAAAAGGGCACCCCCTATTTTCGGAAACCCCCACTTAGATCAGGGGTTGACTTTCTTGAGGATGCCTTGCACTACGTAGGGTTTGGGGTTTACGGGCTTGCTGATTAAACTGAAGCTTGGCAAGGTAGGAACCCCGAAAAAAATGTTTCACAAAGCGAGGGACGTAAGGTATCGAACCCCCGAACGCACTGTTCCGTTCGGAAGGGGACGGGTCTCGAGAAGGGGTTTTTTCTGCCTCAAAGAAAATAGCGAAAAACAGTACAAGCGGACGAGACCGTGACAGCAAAAAAACAGTAGAAGCGGATGAGACCGTGACAGCCAAAAACAGTAGAAGCGGACGAGACCGTGACAGCCGAAAACAGTAGAAGCGGACGAGACCGGGACAGCCAAAAACAGTAGAAGCGGACGAGACCGTGACAGCCGAGAACAGTAGAAGCGGACGAGACCGTGACAGCCGAAAACAGTAGAAGCGGACGAGACCGTGACAGCCAAAACTAGTAGAAACGGACGAGACGTGACAGCCAAAAACAGTAGAAGCGGACGAGACCGTGACAGCCGAAAACAGCAGAAGCGGACGAGAACGTGACAGCCAAAAACAGTAGAAGCAGACGAGACCGGGACAGCCAAAAACAGTAGAAGCCGACGAGGCCGTGACAGCCAAAAACAGTAGAAGCGGACGAGACCGTGACAGCCAAAAACAGTAGAAGCGGACGAGACTGTGACAGCCAAAATCACTGAAGAAGCGGACGAGACCGGGACATCTAAAATCAGGAGAAGCGGACGAGACCGTGACAGCCGAAAACAGAAGAAGCGGACGAGACCGTGACAGCCAAAAACAGTAGCAGTGGACGAGACCGTGACAGGCAAAAACAGTAGAAGCGGGCGAGACCGTGACAGCCAAAAACAGTAGAAGCCGACGAGGCCGTGACAGCCAAAAGCAGTAGAAGCGGACGAGACCGGGACAGCCAAAAACAGTAGCAGTGGACGAGACCGTGACAGCCAAAAACAGTAGCAGTGGACGAGACCGTGACAGCCAAAAACAGTAGAAGCCGACGAGGCCGTGACAGCCAAAAGCAGTAGAAGCGGACGAGACCGGGACAGCCGAAAACAGAAGAAGCGGGCGAGACCGTGACAGTAGAAGCGGACGAGACCGTGACAGCCAAAAACAGTAGAAGTGGACGAGACCGCGACAGCCAAAAACAGTAGAAGCGGACAAGACCGTGACAGCCAAAAACAGTAGAAGCCGACGAGGCCGTGACAGCCAAAAGCAGTAGAAGCGGACGAGACCGTGACAGCCGCAAACAGTAGAAGCGGACGAGACCGTGACAGCCAAAACCAGTATAGAAGCGGACGAGACCGGGACAGCCAAAAACAGTAGAAGCGGACGAGACCGGGACAGCCAAAAACATTAGAAGCGGACGAGACCGTGACAGCCAAAAACAGTAGAAGCGGACGAGACTGTGACAGCCAAAAACCGTAGAAGCCGACGAGGCCGTCACAGCCAAAAGCACTAGAAGCGGACAAGACCGTGACAGCCGAAAACAGTAGAAGCGGACGAGACCGTGACAGCCAAAACAGTAGAAGCGGACGAGGCCGTGACAGCCAAAAGCAGTAGAAGCGGACGAGACCGTGACAGCCGAAAACAGTACAGGCGGACGAGACCGTGACAGCCAAAACCGGTATGCAAGCGGACGAGACCGGGACAGCCAAAAGCAGTAGAAGCGGACAAGACCGTGACAGCCAAAACCAGTATAGAAGCGGACGAGACCAGGACAGCCAAAAACAGCAGAAGCGGACGAGACCGGGACAGCCAAAACAGTAGAAGCGGACGAGACCGTGACAGCCAAAACCAGTATAGAAGCGGACGAGACCGTGACAGCCAAAACAGCAGAAGCCGACAAGGCCGACGAGACCGTGACAGCCAAAAACCGCGAAGGAGCGCCCCAATCCTACACCCTCCAAGAACAACATTCTTGGTAACCCTTTCAAACATTGGCCCTTGTTCAACAGAGCCAACTAAATTGAGAAGTTTGGCCAGCTTTGTGTTCCTTATAAATAGTTGTAAAAACAATGCGCATTTCAAGAATGGCCTATTTGAGCTTATAGAAATCCCTCTTAGAACCCCGATGAAGGACTGTCCCCATAAGGGGGAACATCCCAACCTAAATCCCAAACCCTAAACCACCAGGGTGCGACCCAAATCCTAACCCTAAACCCTAAACCCTAAACCCTCAACCCTCAACCCTCAACCCTCAACCCCAAACCCCAAACCCTAAACCGCCTCATCAGAAAGGCCGTGGGAAGCTGCTCCTGCGATCAGGCCATCTCCCAAGGATGGGCCGAACACACCCCCCATTGACTGGGCCAGGGTTTAGGGTTTAGGGTTTAGGGTTTAGGGTTTAGGGTTTAGGGTTTAGGGTTTAGGGTTTAGGGTTTAGGGTTTAGGGTTTAGGGTTTAGGGTTTAGGGTTTGTTGTCCAGTAACCTGGGGGAACTAAAGGCTAACCTTTAGGCTTATAAGGGGGTTATACTACGCCAAAAAGGTTGAAGGTCACCTACTCTACTAGGTAGGGGCCTGAATAATTAAAATAGGGGTTTGGGGGGCATTATCGTATAGTTACAAAGGAACCACAAGGTAATATTGTTAGTACTTATTCCGACCCCAAGATTATTCTTTCAGCCTGCAGCCCGAAGCCCGTGATTTAGGATGTTCCCCGTTATGCTAGCAGTCCTTAACAGGGATTATCGTACCCCATATTTTTACCCCTGTTAAGGGCTGCTAGTTAAAGGGGGAAACCTCCCAACCCATGATTTTTTGTGGTGTCATATGCTGGTAAAAAGGTAATATAGCATCATCATCTTATGTGTACTATCATATTTCTATATCATCTATCATGCTTTGACATCTAATAGGATACTCATCTTATTCTCTATATTCTCGGGTTCATGTATGGCTGATGTCTATGTGAGAACTACAGTTTGATCAGCATAAGCCGCAAGAGCTGAGTGCGGGGGTGTTCAGGGTTCGGGTTCAAGCTCCAGATGGCTACAAAAAGGCCCAACCCCAACTCTCCCTAAACCCGACACCAGGCCTCTCTCCCAAATCCTAAACCCAAAAACCCTATCTGAGAGTAACATGCATCCCCTGTCTCGCCCCCATAAGGGACTGCACAGAAAACCTTAGCGGCAGCCCCCGGCTCCCTGAACCCTAAACCCTATTTCAACCCAGGCGTCTCTCCCAGACCCTAAACCCTAAACCCTAGACCCTAAACCCTTAACCCTAAACCCTAAACCCTAAAGCCTAAACCCAAACCTAAACACCCTAAACCCTACTACGAACACTTCTTCCCAAGCCTTGAAGAAGGGCCAGTTGGACTCCCAGTCCCGGGAGGGGAGGGTGAGGACCTGGTCTTACTGGTGCTTTCGGGTTGTGGGTGTAGGGCTTATAGGGTTTAGGGTTTGGGTGTTAGGGTCTTGGGTTTTAGGGTTTGTGTTTAGGGTTTTGGGTTGTAGGGTTTTGGGTTTTAGGGTTTAAGGGTTGAGGGCTTTGAGGGTTTAGGGTATACTGGCTGAGATTTGCAAGGGAAGAAAAGGAATCCTATGAAGAGGGAGGAGGTGGAGAGCGACTTTAGGCAAGACTCCACTGTAGAGGGGTAGACATGGACATTGCAGGCATGAGGCTTGCTAAAGGATCCACTCCCTAAACCCTAAACCCTAAACCCTAACCTAAACCCTAAACCCTAAAAACCCTACACCCTGAGCCCCCCCTTGAATCTCAAGTTCTCTCTCTCGTTGCCAGGTGGCTGGCATCTGGACGTAGCTTGGGGGCGCCAGCGTCAGCATCCTCAGGCTCGTTTACAGTTTGAGTGAGCGAAGTCAAAGAGGCCGATTTCAATTTAGAACCCAAAGAGCCCAATATTGCTTAATTAAGGAATATACCTTAAAGGTATATTCCTTAATTAAGCAATATTGGGCTCTTTGGGAATGGCTACCTTGGGTCGTTCTTTCTCTTTTTGATTATCTCAGACAAGCTGCTGACATTCTAGTATAGGGATGGAGCCAAGACAAGCAAGGCCCCCTCCCCCCAAAACCCAAAACCCAAAACCCAAAACCCTTTTGCAACCGGACTCCTTGCTGCCAGGATCCTAAACCCTAAACCCTAAACCCTAAACCCTAAACCGAGCGCGCTGCTCAACTCCTCCAAAGACCCTCAGCCTAAGGCCTACAGCCTGCACGCTTACAAGCCTGCTTCTCTTCATCTGGGCCAACTCCCGTCCACGGCGCCCTTTTGAAAGAAGATGGATTTAGGGTTTCGGGACTCTAACCCCTCGACCCTGAACCCTAAACCCCAAACCCTGAGCCCTAAACCCATAACCCCTACCAGTGAGCCCGGCGGCTTCCGTGCCTCTGCGACTTGCCAGTAGAAGCGGTCCAAGCCGAACTGCAACAGACGTCTGGTCTTGAAGTCACCAATATGGGGATTTAGGGGATAGGGTTTAGGGTTTCGGGTTTCGGGTTTACGAAAATGTGGGAATCCTAAAGAAGACCCCCCCAAATAGTAGGATTCCCGTATAATCAGGACCCGAAGAAGGTACCCCGAAATTTCGGAAACCCCCATATCCCCAAATGAAAAAATAATTCATGCTGGGATCCCGAATAGAATTTAAGGATTATCTATCCCCTATACTGTAGTGGGCTCCTACAAAAGCAGGTCACGGAACGCACACAACCTGGAGACTTCCCCTCTTTTTCTTGTGAGGCTTGTGAACTTTGCCCTACGATGTGGACATTTAGCAATAATATAGGGGTGGCCTTTATATGCAATGAAGGCCAAATATAGTGTATTCCTTTGTCAGGAACCCCAGTAGGTATCCCGGTTCTGGGAAGCCTTCATGCAGGTCCTTATTCGCGCACTTGCTGTTGGAAAAGTTTTTTCCATTGCTACTTTTGCCAGTTTTGAATTAGACACCCTAAACCCTTTTTAACCCAGGACTGCTGACGCCCTAACCCTAAACCCTAAACCCCAAACCCCAAGCCCTAAACCCCAAACACCAAACCCTAAACCCTGCACGTCCGACCCAGGCCTGGTACAGCTCCATATCCACGGCATTGAAGCGCGCGATGGCCTCGCGGTACCGCGCAGGAAGATTCTCGCGCAGGAAGAACGACTCCTAGCAAAGGCACTCGCCCGCTGAGCCGAAGGGACTTGGTGACTTGGCTGTTTTGGCCTACGTGGCAAGTAAGGGAGGGAGCTGGTAGACAGAGGGTTGAAAGGCGTACAGGCTTCTGAAGTTTGAGGTGTTGGGTTCGGAGCCATCCGGAGGTGGGGAAACTTCGGGTTTGAGATTAAAGCCTCTGACTTCTTCGCGTTGGGTCGCAAGCCCACCCAGAAGGCTGATCTCAGCACGACCGAAACCTTAAACCCTCAGCTCCACTGCTTCATGCAGTGTTTAGGGAAACCTAGCCTTTATGGGTTCCCCTACTACCCCCTCTATACTACCCCTCCTCGGTTTCGCCCCATTATTCAGGCTATTTAGGGATATTTTGCATCAGGGCGATGATGTCCTGGCCGGAAGGTCTCAGCAACACTCTCAGACCCTAGCACTCGTGGCTACTTTATAGAGATCCCAAATGCCTCCGGTGGGGAAGCCTCCCGTTCCAAATTGGGAGACCATGGGAAACCACACATAAGGTAGTTGTGCAAATCAAAGTTTAAACCACATGTGGCGCAGGCGGGGGGGGGGGGGGGGCTCAAGATGGTGGCACATGGAAAACAAAAATATTTTGGTGGCGTAGGACGCTGTCTTTGTGGTTTTGATAAGGTTATTCCACTTCTCTGTCAGTCCAAAGTTGAACTACCGTCTGGGGTACCATACGGCCTTTCGAAAAACACATAGCCTTGACAGTTACTCAGTGAGCAACACAGCAAGAGTTGCTGAGCTCTGAACACTCAAGAACAACACTCCAGAAGTAGAACTACATCAAAACGACAAGCCAAATCAACTATTCTGGACCGAGAAGTAGAAATAGCTTGTGGCAACAGCAGAATGGTCACTGTGGTTTTCCAGGGGTGAAAGCATGGTCTCTCAGCAATACAGCAGAGTGAACACAGAAGTACTGATCATGCTGCTGAGCTCTGAACGCTCAAGACCAACACTCCAGAACTAGAACTATATCAAAACGACAAGCCAAATCAACTTTTCCTGGACCGAAAAGTGGAAATAGCTTGTGGCAACAGCAGAATGGCCACTGTGGGCCTCAAGGGTCTGAGGCTTGAGGATGGCTCCCCCTAGATTGGGGTGCTTCTAATTTCTTTAAAGAGGGTCGGGGGGAGGGGAGGGGGGTGGGGGGTGGTTTATTAAAAGCAGTGCAACAGTGCATGGGATTTTCATCGACTTGGGAACCCGTACTGCAAGTCCCACTTGCGCTTCCGCGCCGCGCGCGGTAGCACAAGCGACCCCATCCATAGCACAAGTGCGCGCTATGGCAACCTGTACTTGCGCCATGGATGTGGTCACTTGCGCTTCCGCGCCGCGCGCGGTAGCACAAGTGAGCTTTGGAGTACGGATTGAGGATTTGCCAAGTGGCTGAAAACAGCGTCTAGACTCTTTACAGTGAGGAATTTTGGTTGACTTGCGCTTGCGCACAGCGCGCGGAAGCACAAGTAGGTGAAAACGGACCATTTAGAACGAGGAATCTTGGTGGACTTGCGCTTACGCGCGGCGCGCGCGGAAGCACAAGTAGGTGAAAACGGACCATTTAGAACGAGTCCATGATAAAACACTACACCCTAAACCCATAGCCTACAACACTGCAAAGCTGGCAGCCCAACGCCTGCGATTGCGCGGCTTGAGGTAGCCACACACAGACTTGGTAGCCCACTAACTTTGTACAATCAGGGTACCCTTTCTGGTGTTGGTGACTTTGCAAGGGAACCTAAAACCAAGACAAAGAGCAGACGTGTACTACAGGGCGAACAAGTAGAAGAGGCACAGGCGCCCGAAACGTTTGGGTAGGGCTCAGGGCTCAGGCTGAGGGTTTAGGGTTTAGACTTTGGGTTTAGGGTTTTGGGTTGTGCCTTGGTGTGGTAGATGTTCTGGGTCTCCTCGCCCTCCGCGAACCTTAGATCCCCAGAGGTGCCAACAATCCCGCACCAGACCCTAGACCCTAGACCCTACACCCTAGACCCTAGACCCTAAACCCTAAACCCTAAACCCTAAACCCTGAACCCCCTAACCCCTAAACCCCAAAACCCGAAGCCCCAAACCCCTGCTGTTTGGTGCTTTGCCCATTTTAAACTTACCTCAGTCGCCCTTCAGACTTCCGAGTCGGTGCGGAGGCCGGAAGGCTTTTCCTCAACACCCGGAACTTCAAGACGACCCTTCCCTGCTTTGGAGTAGAGGGTTTAGGGTTTAGGGTTTAGGGTTTAGGGTTTAGGGTTTAGGGTTTATGGTTTAGGGTTCGGGGTTTAGGGTTTTCAGGTATAAGTAGCTATAGTAGGAACCCAGAACCAAAAAAAAAGTATTAAAGTCTAGTACTCCAAAAACCCAGCATTTGCTTAAGAACCCCACCAGGGTTTCGACCCTGGCACTCGCTGCAGCTTTCGGGGGCGGTGGGGTTTAGGGTCTAGGTATTTGCTTCAGGACCCCCCCCCCCCCCGGGAACAAAAAGAGAACAGGATAGCGATCCCTACATTACCCTTATAAGGAAGAACATCGCCATGTTTTCTTCTTAAGCATACAGTGGACGACTGAGGGGCCCCTCAACCCTGTAGTCCGGGGGCAGTGGGTTTCCGTGAAGAACAACTTGAGGGGTTGGGCTTTCGCCAGAATGCACCTCAACTAAGGGTGCTCGGTGCTTTCTTGGGTTCAAGTGGCTTGCAGGGCAACCTCAAACCTAAAATAGGAATACGGGCCCACTCTGGGTCTTTGCTTCAAAAACCTTGTTCCATTTGTCTAAGGCCCCAGAAGCTTCACCCGCTTTATCCAGGGGTAGAAGGCACGCAGAACGATGAGGTGGTTCTCGAAGTCTTCCTGAGACTGGAACTCCTCCCTAATCTTCTCAGGGCTTCAAGTCTCACCAGCGGGTGCCAGGTAAGACTCCTTAATTAGGCTCGACTACTTGGGGATCTTTGAGGCTTGGGGTTTAGGGTCCGGGTCCGGTTGCAGGGTCCCCGTGCGATCCGAGCAGAGTTCAAAATCCGCAAGCACAGTCCCAGTGGCATTCTGCAAACTCACCACACAGCGCGACAGCCGTGCTTTCGCCACCTCCAGCCGGCCAAAGGGGGGGTCCAACCTCAACATGGAGTTGCCGTCGGGGTCTTAGCACCTTCCAGCTACCTTTTGGGGAAGCCTCGGGCAGCGAGAAAGAGGGAGAGAGAGAGAGACCCATACCCTAAGCTCTAAACCCTAAGCCCTCCCTAAAGCTCTCAGTTGGCCTTGTGAGATTTCGGGCTCAGCAGCGGCACCTTCAAGCCACCCCAAAAACCTTCATGCTGTGACCCTATACCTTAGCTGTTCTTGGCGCAGGTTTCGAGGTCTTCTAGAAATGATGGAACAATCTTTTTTACCCTACACCCTACACCCTAAATCCTCAAACCAGAAACCAAAACATCCTAAAACACTAATACCCCTAAACTCCAAACCCTTTTGGCTCAGATTGCTGGGGAGCTGTTGGCAAACCATCACTGACAGCCAGTACTGCAAATCCTAAAACCCTAAACCCAAAGACCATCAAACCGGCGGAGGTTTTAGGGTTTAGGGTTTAGGGTTCTTAGAACCCAAAAACCCTGAAACCGCAAAACCCTAAAACCCGTAACTCTGAATCCAAAACCCTGAAACCCGTTTGCATAAGAGCCCATTTGCATAAGAGCTGCCCTGAACATGAAAGATAACAATCCCTATCTTGCCCTCATAAGGCTGAGTATTTTGTTTTGGCGGGGGTTCTTAAGCAAATAGCAGAAGACTCAAAACCCTCAACTCAAAGTCCCAAACCCTGAACCCTTCTGCAACCATGCCTCTATACCCTGAACCCTAAGACATTCAAAAGGCCCAGCACCCTGAACTCAACCCTAAAACCCCAAAATCCTAAAACCCCTCAACCCTCAAGCCCTAAGCTCGAAAACCCGAAAACCCCTCAAACCCCTCAAACCCAGAAAAGCCCTAAGATCCCAAAACAACGCTAAAACCCCTCGAAGCCCCGAAAACCCTAAAACCCCCAAACCCTAAATCCTAAACCCTAAATCCTAAACCCAAATCCTAAACCCTAAAACCCCCAAACCCTAAATCCTAAACCCCAAATCCTAAACCCCAAAACCCCCAAACCCTAAATCCTAAACAATAAATCTAAACCCAAATCCTTAAGCCTAAAAACCCCCAAACCCAAAATCCTAAACCCGAAAACCCCCAAACCCTAAATCCTAAACCCTAAAACCCCCCAAACCCTAAACCCCCAAACCTCGAAACTTTCGGCAGGTGACATCCGCGCCAAGCGATTCTGGGGCCCGCCGTGGCTGCGGAAGCCCAAGGTTTCCTGGAGCTGCCGCAAGACTTAGGGTGTAGGGCTTGGGATTTAGGGTTTAGGGCTAGGGTTTAGGGTTTAGGGCTTTGGGGTTGAGGGCTTCGGATTTTGGGGGGTATTGGCAAGGCATGGGGCTCAGGACTTTAGGCTCAGTAGGGCTTAGGGTTGTGGAGTTTGGGTTCAGGGTCTACTCAGTCTCCACGAACTCACACGCCCCTCCTACGTGAGCAGGGCCTGAAGCTGTTGAGCCCAACACCCCTGAAGGAATATCCCTTAAATCAGAAACCCTAAACCCTAAACCCTTAAATCATAATAAGGATCCCTATAACAATATAAGGTGTACTTCCTGAACTCTTCGAGCCCCAGAGTCGGGGCCAGGATCGGCGGAGACGTCGCCCTCGCGCGCAAGGCACAGCCTGACTTCTCAGTGTTCTCATGTGAGGGGTAGCCCTAAACTACTCTTTGAATTGCTTAAGACACCCCAAAAACGAGAATGATAATCCCCATATTACCCTTACTGGGAAGAATGTTTGCATTTTATCGTCACAATCTTAGGTGGTTCCGAAGCAATGCTAACCTAGTTGCTGAGCACCCCGGGCCAAAAAGAGTTCACTTTTTGCAATTCACCCCCCAAAAGGTTCAAGGTTCCCTACTCAGCTACAGCCTTGCTGACGGAAGTTCAAGTGGCAAGCCTCAAAGCGTACTAAAGGTACTGCTAAACATCCACGTCCTAGTCCAGGAGGCATGCAGGGCTCCACAAGGCAAAAGAGAAGGTGCAAGTTCTGCTCAGCAACTCGCCGTTCTCGCGGTTGCAAAACAAGCCGCTCTCCTGCGCAAGAGTCGCGGAACCAGTTTCAGGCCGGGGGAGGGGAGCTCATGTCGACGACATCAGAAGGCTGTTGAGGGATGTGAACTTGGGGGTGGGTTTTCTCTAGCTGAGTGCCATTTTTGGGGTCTGCGTCCTGGTAAGTTTCCTTGTAGCATAGGTTTCCAAGAAGGTAGTCTCTTGAAACCGCTGCGAAAAAGATGAAATACGCACCTGTGAAACGTCTTAAGCCCAATTTTTAATGGCAGCATGGACTCCAGTGAGGGACCATGAGAGCCCAAGAGTCGACAAGGCGACGACAGATTGGCATTTCGTGAGACGTGACGTCCCACAGCGATGACCAGGTCATGGATGAACTTTCAGTCGGCATGGGCTTTGTTGCTGGGTTTGATCTTCGAGGTGTGTTTTGCCACAGCTGCTGGGGAGTGGGGACAAAAGGTTGACGTACATACCATAACACAATCTTCACCGGATGCATATGTCATTCTTCTTCATCTCGATATCGACGGGCTCTCGCCCCCCCATCACCACACGAGGTAAATAGTTCAGACGCGAAAAGTCTGCGAAATAGGGTAGGACTTTGTTAGTGCGAGGTTTTTCAGAAGTCTAGACGAGAACCGGGAACCCTTCTTGCTTCATCGGCTTGACAAGGGATCTTAAGCCTAAAAGGCATCAGGGTAGCACAAAGAATCATACAGCACAATCCTGCTTCAAGATGGCTAAAGCTGCTGCTAGGAGTAACCTAGGAATGAAAAAGGTATCCTTTTTGGTTTTGATAGGGTTAGAAGGGAACCCCCCACCCTAAAAATAGGAAATAAGGGCCTACTCCGGGTCCTAGGCTATGTGCTAAAGTGTATTCTCCCACTAGATAACGAAACACAGAAAGTTTACAGTTCAACAGTTGGCTAAGCAAGGATTAGGAGAACCTCCCAAGCCCCCTAAACCCTAAACCCTTCTTTGCCCTAAACCCTAAACCCTTTTGCACAGGCTTGTCTCAGCCCGCCTGGTCGAGCTCGCCGTAAACCCTAAACCCTGAACCCTAAACCCCACAAGCCCTTAGCTCGGCGCTCCTCCCCGCTGAACCGTAGGCGGTCGAAGCGAATCGATTCCAGGTAGGCTTCAAAGTCCTCTTGCTGTCGGCGAGGTTTAGGCTTTAGGGTTTGGGGTTTAGGGGTTTAAGATTTTAGGGTGTTCTGGAATTGCTTTTGCTTTGAAATCCTGCGGCTGCTCTTCAGATTCTTGGACCTGGGGCTCGGACCCGAACTTATTCCCCACGTTCTCCCCGCAAGCAGCGAGGGTTCAGGGTTTTCGGGTTCCTTAAAACCCTGCGGGTCAAGTCAAGCTCTCTGGGGTTCTTTGGTCCTCCATAGGGACTTGGGACAGCAAGCGAATGATCGAGCTGCCTGGGCTGATGGCTCTAGTCCGTCGGATGTAGACCCTAAGCCAAACACGTTACACCCTGCTGAGGGTTTTGAGGGTTTCGGATTTAGAGCTGAGGGCCTATCATGGGATAAACCTGTCAGATGTAAGGCGCCCAACACCTGTTCGTTTTCGCAGTCATGGGTGCGATTTAGCTTTTCCTCTCTTCGAACCCCTCAACAAGTATAATTTTCGTGGTTCCTTGAGATACACAACCATTTGCCCACGAAAAAACGCCTATAAGGGGTCAGAGGACTCTTCAACCAGATCAAAAAGCCTATGTTGTGGCCTCTCAGAAAGACAAACACCACTCAAGTTGATTGTGTTTATCGCAGGCCAACAAAGATAAGCAATGTTGTCAAGAACGGGCTAGTTACGTCGAGTTGTCTGTTTCTGAAAGCCCAGACAGCACTTAAAAACGTGTGTTAACCCCACAGGAAGCCTCAGCCCCACAAAGTGACCCCCAGTCGGACTTTGCGACTTGCTACTGTCGGACTTTTGTGCAATTCCCCATCCTCCCAACCCTAGGCCCAGAGAGACCTCCCCCCACCCCTGTTGCCCCCTCAAAAAGCCCCAAACCCTACATCCCAAACCCGAAACCCCAACCTCAAATATCTTGCACCCTTAACCCTGCACCCCAAATGATCTTGAACCAGGGGGCCGCCCTCTAGACGACGATCTGACCTTCCCAAGGGGAGGGTGAGGGTTTGAGGAGATTTGAATATCTGGCTGAGGAATAGCAATGCTTCACTAACAGTAACCGTCGTGGTGGTGGTGGTGGTGGTAGTAGTAGTCGTCGTCGTATTAGTAGTCGTCGTAGTCATAGTCGTAGTCGTAGTCGTAGTGGTACTGGTAGTGGTGAGTAGTGACTAGTGCATAGTGTGTAGGGAGGAGTGAGTAGTAGTAACGAGTAGGAGAAAACTCTGGCCTTCCTCACGCATGCATGCTAGGCCATGATGACAGCGCTCCTGAACCGTTTGGTACTACTCCAAGTCCACCTGCAAACCGAAAGGGCTTTTGTGGCCTAGGAATGGCACTTCACCCCTCTGAAAAATATTCCTAATCATGGTCCTCTTAAACCCGACAAGGGAACGCACAACATGTACCTGGGGCCTACATAGTTGCTCAGATCTGAAGGCGTGGGCCTCTCCAAGTAGTAGGAGACGAACCGGTCGATTGGGTTCCTCCCATGCCACACGCCGGTAACTTGCGATAGACAGGGGAAACGAATTCTATTTCATTGTGGGCTGGTGACAGTTTGCACACTGTTCTCAAGCCCTGGGACTCCAGGTTATGGATTTTTGCGTTCTGATTCGTTCATGCACGAAGCCTGTGATGTTGCGGTTGCGCTGGGCCGTGTCTTCGGAGGCTTCGGAGGCTTCCTGTGAGGCTTTCTGGGCATACCTTGCAACCATCCCAAGAAGTATTCTAAGCCATAAAGGAAAACTGCTTTACCCGCTTGCAAATGCAGGGTCCACAAGCTTCCGAGTTTTACGACTTTCGCATCGACCACCCCTTACACCCGAAACCCTTGCCCTAAACCCTTCTTGCAACAAGGCTGCCGCCTGTCCGCCCGAAGGTGCCGCTAAATGTTAAATTTATACCCCAAACCCCGAACCCCAAACCCCGGCTCAGTGTGCCCCACCTTCTTCTCAGGTTTCAACGCCCCCACGCTCGAGGTTTAGGGTTCAGGGTTTCGGCTCTCGCGCTCGCATGCAGCAGATTCGGTCGGTTCACAGATCTCCTCACTCCACGCTCACTCTCTCTCTCTCTCTATCACGCACATAAGGGTTTAGAGCTCAGGAGTCTCGGATTTAGGGCCATAAGCCCCCTCACCCCCCTCCCCACTTTTCCCCTCCCTGCAGCTCAGAGCCTGATGACAATGAAGCTATTTTTGTTGCAAAAAATCTTAAGGGTTTAGGGCCACAAGCCCCCCCCCCCCCGGCAACTCAGAGCCTGAGGAGGATGAAGCAGTGGGGCTGGCGGACCGGCGCTTGGCAGCCCAGTGCGGGGAAGATGTTCCAGTCCACGTTCGCAGACAGGATCCTGGTCTTTCCCAGAGCGCAAGGAGTTCAGGGCATTTTACAGTCTTTTGGGGTTTTGGGTTCTTAAAGGTTTGGCGAGTTTAGGGAAGTTAAGGGTTTCAGGGGTTTAGGGAGATTAGGGCTTTTGGGCGGTGCTTGGAGCTTGTAGGGGTGTACCTGGGATGGCTCGCGGCGCGCTTTGGCATGCATCATTTCACTCCTCTGCCATGGCGGAGGCGCCCACGAGGTATAAAGCACCCAAAGCGATGTGTCTTTGACTTTTTGTACAGAGTAAGGGGCCCGAAGGAGTTTAAGGTTCAACTGCGTCCTAAAGCCTCTCTAAATTAAACCCTAAACCCTAAACCCTAAACCCTAAACCCTAAACCCTAAACCCTAAACCCTAAACCCTAAACCCTAAACCCTAAACCCTAAACCCTAAACCCTAAACCCTAAACCCTAAACAAACAAAAAAGACGGGCAGGCGGCTCCAGCGAACGAAGCTTCTCCGCACTGTAGGACTTCAGAAAGAAGGGTGTGCCAATGACGTTCCTTGGATCTAAGGGGTTTAGGTTTAGGGTTTGGGGTTCTGGGTGTAGGGTTTAGGGTTTGGGGCTTGGACCCTTAAGGTTGTAAGGGGTTCAGGGTTTAGGGCTTGGACCCTTAAGGTTGTATTCTTGGGTTTTGAGGGACCCTGTTGAAAGATCCTTGAGGTAGTATAAGGGCCATGTGAGGAGAATAGGCGAACCTCTTAGGGGCACAACCTTAGGGTGCTAGTTTTAATCCCTTGATTGGACTTCCCCAAAACCCTAAACCCTAAAGCCTCAAACCTTTCCTTTAGGATTCCACAAGCGTTAGCTGAGGTATACGGAAGTTCTCAGTAGGGTTTAGGGTTGCCAGGCGTCAGGGTTTTAGGGTCTAAGGCTTAAAGCTTTAGGGCTTTAGGGTTTACGGCTCAAAGCTTCAGGGGTTTAAGTATTTTAGGGTGTTCAGGGCCCAGTGAAGCTCACTCAAAACGTGATCCCCTCGGTGTCAGGGCGCGGCCAGCCGTAGTCAGAGATGTGGGTCCGCTGGATTCGGCCAGTGTCCTGGGCCCCTAAACCCTAAACCCTGAACCCTAAACCCTAAAGCCTAAACCCTCAACCCTAACCCTAAACCCTAAACCCTAAACCCTATATAAACCCTCTGGTGCCGGGAGTCCCATGCCCCGCCGTTTAGGGTATGGGACCCTTTGGAGCTAAGTTGTGTAGTTGAAGCTGTATACCTCACGTTTCATAGTCAGCAACCCTGTACTTTCATTTACGGCAGATTCCTTCACTGAGGGGTCTCGGGCTCACTCTGAGTGCGGCTTTTAGGGCTCAGGGCTCGGATCTCCGGGGGTAATGACAGAAGCCCACTACATCTGAACCCCATTTCTATGTCAAGGGAGCCGGAGGTTAGCCACAGATGCCCCCTTCACCACCTGAACCGAAGAGCAGAAGGAAGGCTTCCCAAAATTTCGGGTACCCGTTTTCGGGGTGCCTGTAATAAGGATCCTCGTACTGCTACTATTTGCTTAAGAACCGAAAAATTAAAACATTCTTCCTTCTAAGAGCAACACAAGGATTTGTGTCTTTCATTCTGTTTGGGGTGTTCTTAAGCAAATAGTAGTTGTTGGGGCCCCGGTGGATCCGGGGCACCCGGGTGTAGGGAAACGCCCATCACGGCGGTCCAGGGCGCATGCGCCGACGCCAGCAGCCACTCGTTGAAGGTCGTGCCGCCACCTGGATGTTTACGAGAATAAGGGACCCCAAGTAGTAGGATTCCCCTTATAATAAGGACCCAAAATAGTAGGATCCCCAAATAGTAGGATTCCCTTAAAACGTAAGGACCCCAAGAAGGTAACCCCCCCCCCCCCCCCCCCCCCCCCCTGCCTAATATCGCAAGCCGCCACCGTGGCCCGGCTTGCGAGGCCCGCTACTTGTGGCGTTTGGGGTTGGGGTTTAGGGTTTAGGGTTTAGGGTTTACGGTTTACAGTAGGGTTTAAGGTTTAGGGTTTAAGGTTTAGGGTTTAGGGTTTAGGGTTTAAGGTTTAAGGTTTAAGGTTTAGGGTTTGGGGTTTAGGGTTTAAGGGCTTCTGCTTGTTGTGTTTGGGGCTCAAGGGCTTCCGTGTGCTTGTTTTTGGGGCTTGGGGCTTCTGCTTCAAGGTCTTGGGCTCTAGGGGGCTTAGGGGCAGAAGATCCCATGGATGCTCAGACTGGCATCTGCCTGTCCTCGGGGGCTCTGGGTGTGAAGGGTTTAGTGTTTAGGGTTTAGGGTTTAGGGTTTAGGGTTTAGGGTTTAGGGTTTAGGGTTTAGTTGTCCAGCAACCTGGGGGAACTAAAGGTCAACCTTTAGGATGATACTGGGACTATATTGCACCAAAAAGGTTCAAGGTCACCTACTCTACTACTAGGGAACATGCCTTTCTCAGACCCCACCAAAGATGCCAACCTCTGAAGCAAGGTCTAAGAGGCTTTGGCTGACTTGGAGGACCCGGTTAGAGTAAGCTACCAACCCGAAACCCTAAACCCTCAACCCTAAACCCTGCATTCTTTGCTAAACAACTTGTTATAACCCTCTTAGGGTAGCGCATTCCATACTCCTTGAACTCACGAGAACCCTGTAAGGTCCAAAGCCCTCATTGTTTTAAGGGAAAGCCGCACTTCTCGTCCCAGAGGAAGACAAAGGGCTCAGCCTGTAGGCAGGTTGAGGGTTTAGGGCTTCGGGTTTCTGCAAAGCACTCTTTGCACACAGGGAATCAGGGCTTGCGGCTTTGGGCTTAGGGCTTTCCACGTGGGGCCTGGATGGAAGGGCTTCTTTCTTCCTGTTCAGGTCTGCACTTTGATGCGACCTTCAGGGGGGGGGGGCTTCTTCAGCCCCTAAACCCTAAACCCTAAACCCTAAACCCTAAACCCTAAACCCTAGACCCTAAACCCTAAACCCTAAACCCTAAACCCTAAACCCTAGCTCCTGGTGCATTCGGCTGGAAGGCTGCTTGCCTCCGAGGGCTGCTCCAGGATCAACTCCTGGCTGGCACAGGAGTGAAACGGAGCCTCGAAGGACTCAACTCAAGTGTTTAGGAAGTTGGGGTTAGGGTTGAGGGTTTTTTTTGGTGAGAGGGTTCATAGGGTTAATAGGATTTTTTTTGTGAGAGAGGCCCAAGGGCGATGAATTAGAGGAACCTATCTTCCTTGCCTCTTGCTGGGGATTCTGGCTGCTTGTCCGAGATTAACGGGCAAGCCAAACGTCCACTGGCTTCTCAAACCTTTAGGAAGACGTGCACAAGAACCCGGAGGGGGAAACTCGAAGGCAAGGGATGCATCATGCACTCGAACGGGCTCGGAAGCGAGGACCTCAAGTGTTTATTGTTCGACAAGTAGAGAAGAAGTAAAGAATTAGAGAATTCATCTAAATTCCACCAGGGTGTCTGGGTAAGGCTCGGTGTGTCTTTTCATGGATAGCCATGTCTGTACTGTAGCTAAAGCTACATACAACTCCCTACGGTACGTCGTATACAAGCAAAACCGACCTCAAATCGCCTTCCGCAACAACCAACTAAACCAAGGCGCTACTTGGCAGAACGGTCTACACATCCAGGCCTGCTATCACTGCTATCGCCGGCTCTGAAAACCCGACCTGCAAAAGAGGAAGAGCCCGACTCCCCTTAAAGAAGGCATACTCCAGAATTTTCGAACTACTACAATTACCACTCACTGTTGTTGCTAGAGAAGCATTCCTTCATTAAGGGCTTTTCGGGCCCTGTGGGCTCTACTCATAGGTAGCCACATGCATAGTTACAAGTATGGTAACTTACTTATAGCCCTATTTAGGATACTTAGAACTCCACTTATAACTACACCCTCCCTAAACCGTAAACCCTTAAACCCTAATTCAACGAGGTCTCTCACGTGCCCGAAACCCGTAAACCCTAAACCCTAAAAATCTTCCAGTAGGGTTCGGTTTTTGCCCGTCCTCTGCAGCCCGCACTGGCCCGCCCAAGCAAAGGTTGTCTGGGACCTCCTCAAGCTCCACCTGCACTGGAGTTGACTCTGAACTGTGGGCCTCAGCTTGGGTTTAGGGTTAGGGTTTAGGGTTTAGGGTTTAGGGTTTAAGGTTTAGGGTTTAGGGTTTAGCGAGCACGTAAACGTGAGGGTTCCGAAGTATATTGGGCTGCCAGATTGCCCCTCGTTCTGATACTTCGCATGCCACTTGGCAAAGTAAGGGTCGAGGCTTGAAGGTATGTTCGCGGGCTTAGGGTTTAGGGTTTTCCATTTGGTTCGGGCTGCAGCGAAGGATGATTGCTAGATTGGCTCTCTTTTGTGGCGTTTAGTTGGAGATTCTTGGTGACTTCTCACTTAGACCCTGCAAACCCAAAAAGACCCTTTCTCCAGCCTGTACTCTTGATGTCAGCTACTAAACCAGCCACTAAACCTATCCCTTTCCACGAGACTTTGCCCGCTCGCTGAGATCCCACCTGCATTGCACTAAACCCTAAACCCTAAACCCTAAACCCTGAACCCTAAACCCTAAACCCTAACCCTAACCCTAAACCCTAAGCCCTAAGCCCTAAACCCTAAACCCTAAACCCCTTTGTTCCTACTCGTGCAAGCTCTGGGCCCCCTTTGGAATCTCTGGCCCGAAGCCCCAAACCCTGGAGAAGGTTGATCCAGCCGTTGCGGATCTTCGAGAAAGTCTGACTTCCGAAATTCCAAACCCCTGGGAGGATCCAAAAAGTAGATCCCTTTCAGGGTTCCTGAGAATGACCCAAGAGTAGTGCAGGGTACTTTTTCTTGGGGAAAGGTTCTACTTTCTGGATCCGCGCAATGGTCTGGGATTAAGGCCCCTCTTCAAATCAGCCCAAACGTAGTTGACTCCACTGTCTTGGCTGCCTCGACCCTATGCCTAAACCCTACCTATCCCCCTGCCCTGGCTTCTCAGTTGAAGGTCCCTGCCAGCAACCTGTAGGCTCCTGCGACACAACCTCCATCTCAGAAGCTTCAAGCTAGTTGTCCAGTAACCTGGGGGAATTAAAGGTTAAGCTTTGGGATTATAAGGGGATTATACTACCCCAAAAAGGTTCAAGGTTACCTACTCTGCTACTACTACTACTACTACTACTACTACTACTACTACTACTACTACTACTACTACTACTACTACTACTACTACTACTACTACTACTACTACTAGAAGCATCAACAGAAAAAGTCTGCAGGTGAACCCACGGTAGGTAATCTTGGCCCTGAGAATCCATACGACAAAAGCAAAGGGCCGAGGATGACTTGTAGATTTTCCAGGGTTTGGGGTTCAGGGCCTTCCTGAAAAGGGTTTAGGGTTTAGGGGGTAGGGTTTAGGGTTTAGGGTTTAGGGTTTAGGGTTTAGGGTTTAGGGTTTAGGGTTTAGGGTTTAGGGTTTAGGGTTTAGGGTTTAGGGTTTAGGGTTTAGGGTTTAGGGTTTAGGGTTTAGGGTTTAGGAGGGTTCAGGGTTTAGGAGGGTTTAGGAGGGTTTGGCTCCTTCTGCCCCCCGAGCCCAAGTTCCCCTCCTGGTGGCCTCGCTCAGGCAGCAGCGCTCGAAGGTCCAGAAGTCGTCCCAACAACCTGGGATCCAGCTTGTCGTGGGGGGGGGGGGGGGGGGGTTCTGGTTTAGGGCTATAGGGTTTGAGGGTTTTAGCCCTAAAAGGCCCCTGTCTGATGTATGGACTGAGGCCGGACCGGGAGACCCCTTCAAGCCCTCATGAAACCCAGTCAGCTGTGAAGCTAGCCTCACCCTAAACCCTAAGCTGAAACCCTAAACCCTACACCCTCAACCCTAGCGGCCTTGGCCGTTGCAGCACTCATAGGGGGTACCCCGGCGCCAGCAGTCGGCATGGGCGGCCTCTCAGGATTTCTACCCAAGGCTTCTTTTTGGCTGCGAAGAGCTTGGGGATCGGGTTTAAGGCCTTTTGGGGCTTTTTGGGGCTTACCTGCTTCTTTTTGGGGGGGGAGAAGAGGAACAAGGGGTTGAGGGGTTTCCGAGTTTTCTGAACCACGGCTCTTCTCCAAAAACTTTCTTCGCAACCCCGAACCCAAAATCCTACTCCCAATCCGGTCTTGCACCTCAAAGCGGTAGCTGGCGCATGCGGTGGCCTCTCCAGGAGAGCACCAAGAGAAAACACAGAGAGTTGCATGTGATCTCTAAAAAGTTTCGGGTTTCGGGTGTAGGGTACAAAGTAGTTGCTACCCCCGGACTTTCAACCAGTGTTAGGCTCTCTTCGCGACAGCCCCTGAACTAGTTCCACCTCTACGAGCCTGCAGGAGGCCTGTGCCCAGGGCTTGAGAGGGCTTTCATCGGGTTTAGGGTTTAGGGCTCCCCTTGCAATCTTTCTTGGCATCCGGAAACTGAAGTCCACGAATTTCAACTCCGCAGGTCCAGCCTAAGCCGCAGAAGAGGGCTGCTCTATAGGGCTTCACCAGCCCATCTTTCGCCCCCTAAACCCTAAACGCTAAACCCTAAGCCCTTTTAAGCACCTACTGAGGCTGCCGGCAACCCTAAACCCTAAACCCTAAACCCTAAACGGCCCTAAACCCTAAACCCTAACCCTAAAAGCAGAGAAGCTCTTGAGGTCTTCAACTGGCACCCCAGGAGTTCCGCCTCCACGAGCGCGAGTGCAAGACGCCCCCTGCGCGGAGGGCGCGTTGTTAAGATGGGGTTTAGGGTTTAGGGCTAGGGTTTAGGGTTTGGGGTTTAGGGCTTAGGGCACAAGTTGTCTCACCTAGATTCAGGGATACATGTGCACTGTAGAAGACCCTAAAGGGCTCTCCTCTAACAGCAAGCTGCTACGAGGGAGCCTCCTTTTCGCTTGGGGAGCGTGCCCACATGTGTCAATACTGTCTTGGTGAAGGGCCCACTTGCTCAGCTTGGAGCGTCTCCGCCGCAAAACCCACTGTACCCAGCAAAGATGAGTCGTCGGCTAGACGACCAGAGGGGCCAAACCCGCGTCCCGGTACCTTGCGCTTCAGATAGCGTGCAACGAGATCCCGACTTGCGAGCACCCTCAACCCTAGACTCTAGACCCTAAACCCCCATCGTTCCCCACTGTACAGGGCCCGGGGATATTGAACTTGGAACCCTAGCAAACTTATAATTTTAGCTTTTACTGAGGAATTAAAATACCCCAAAACCAAAAATATTTCCACATATCCATAAACACTAGGTTGTCCGGGAACATAGGACGAACAAAGGGGGGGTGCCCTTTCTTTCCTTAAAGAGGTGTTGATAAGGGCACCTAAGCCCCACCACAAAAAAGGGAATTCGCGTACCTACTGGGCATCCTCGCTAAACTCCGGCCTCCAAGGAAGCGGCAACATCCTACAGGGCTTTGCCCGCGCCGGCAGCAGGGAGCGGATTGTGGGATGTCTGGCATGGCTCCTGGACCCTACTGCCCTAATGAGTAGTTTTTGGGTTAGGGTTCAGGGTTCAGGGTTCAGGGTTCAGGGTTTAGGGTTCAGGGTTTGGGGGGTACACTTCTCGTCTTGCTAATCAGGCTTGGGGTGTAAGATTTAGGGTTCAGCGTTGATCCAAAGGGCTTTGTTTCCCCGGCCCCGACAATCAGGACCTGGTACGAGTCATAAACTCTAGTCATTGATTTGGAAATTCTTTGGGGCTAACTAATCCTATTCCTGCTTTTCTTGGTGAACAGAAACTCAGCGTCTCAAACAGCCGATGTGAACGCATGAGCCTGATGCCCGACGACCACGAAAGAAGCAACTTGATGCCAAAAGGAATGCTTCTGGAAGGCAACTAGCCGTGGGCCCACGCTTAACCCTAAACCCTAAACCCTAAACCCTAAACCCTAAACCCTACTTGATCCCAAACCAGCCCCGCAGCACCAAGCCCCAGCGCCGGACCCCGAGCTCGCTAGCGGACGAAAAAATTGGGAGAACCCTTGGGCTTTGGAAACCCTTGTCTTAATCCCTGTTCCCCTAGGAAGAAAAAAGGATCCTTTTTGTTCATATATAAGAAAGCCCATAACCCAAAAAGTAAAAAGGATCCCAAACACTGATCGAGTTGTAGGGGCGGGGTTTAGGGTCTAGGGTTGGGCCTTCATGATTAGAATAGGGTCTTGGGGGTTATTATAGTATATTGATAAAGACCAGAAGGGAATACTATTAGCTATGTCTTCCGACCCCTATATTCGGACTTATGAGGTTGTGATTAGGGGTGCAGGTGTTTCAGAGAGCTGCGTTCCGTATGGGATCCCGTTCATGCGCTGCATAGAGGGATTTGACTGCCCGACCTCCCTACTACCACGCAACCAAAGGCTTGTCGTGCTCCAAAAGAAGTTGAAGCCGAAGATGACGGGAACTTTGTTTAGAATCTAGACCGCAGAGTAGCCTAGGAATAAACAGAATTACCCCGTGTTCTTTACCCAAGAGTACCCTAGGAATCAAAAGGGTGCCCGTTGTGGTTTTAAAGGGGCTCATGAGGGAACCTAAACACTCAAAAAAATGGAGAAGAAGGGGACCCTAGGAATTACTGGGATGAAGAAGCAAGTCTGCCGGCCCCACGTCTCGAGTCGCCGCAGCTCCGGTCTAGGGTTTGGGGATTAAAACGGACGCAAGCCCGAGTATCGGCACTCGGCAGTCCCCTCAAAACTGTCCAAACCTGCCTAGTTCAACAACCTCAAACCGTATAAGAAACCCTAAACCCTAAACCCTAAACCCTAAACCCTGAATCTGAACCCGCCAGCCTAGGCCGTAAGCCGTCAGCCCTAAGCCCTAAACACAAGAATCACGAAGTCCTCCGTGCAAAAGAGAACGCTCTGGGAGCCAGGCGTAGTCCAAGGGCGTCACGAGCTGCGTGTGCTGGTTCAGCCTTTTTTTGAAGGGAAAACCAAAGTAGATCCCTTTAAGCCTTTAAGGGTTAAGGGTTTAGGGTTTCCGACACCCCCCCCCCCCCCCCCCCCCCCCCCTTCATCCAAAAAAGTCCTAATCTCTGTTCCCAGTTACCCTAAACCCTTAACCCTATGAAGCCGAGACCCTTAGGCCCCAAAAGTCCTGCGCCCTAAGACGCCTCAAGACGGCTTTTGCAGACTCTGCTAGCGGACGGCCCCTTAAAACCCTCTGAACAAGATTCCCCAATATGATCCTCTTTAACCCCGTAGGGGAAAACACCAGAACGGCATTAAATGTAGGGTGAAGGGTTTAGGGATGTGATCTCTCAAACCCAATAAGGGAAACACCAGGACATTACTAAATGTCGGGTTAAGGGTTTAGGGACATGATCCTCTTAAACCCCATAAGGGGAAATGTAAAAATATCCCAAGGGGGCTACCTAGTCTCCCCAGACCTCTGGAAGGATCCAAACAGCAGGTCCCTTTAAGGGCTCCTGAGAAAGAGCCAATAGTAGTTCGGGTACTACTTGGGGGCTGCGACTATTTGGGATCCCCCAGGGGTGTCTGGATTGCTGCTCCTTGCAGCGAAGATGCCAAGCCACCCTCTTTGCGATCTTGTCCATCGGATTGGCCTGGGGGCTCTCTCGAAAGCCACCAAGCAGCAAAAAGTGCTGCAAAGTCCTGTTCGTTAGAATGGTGTGCTTGAAGTTTCTGTGTTGTGCTTCTAGTGAACCTTGGCAGTTCTGAAGGCTCTTCTACTAGTTGATCGAGAACCCCCAAAAAATGAAAATATTCTTCCTTATTGCGCGTAATATCGGGATTATGATTCTTTTTATTCTTCTGGGGTTCTTAAGCAAATAGTAGTCTTGCGTGCTCCCGCAGTCTGAGGTTGTTGATTTGGTAATTCAGGTTCTGTGCTTCGGGGGTTAGGCAAGGGCATTTTGGAGACCCTAAACCCTAAACCCTAAACCCTAAACCCTAAGCCCAAAACCCTAAGCCCTAAACCCGAAGTTTTGGGTTCTGGGCACAAGGCCTACGTAGGCCTCGTGCTCAAAGTCTCGAGGACTGAGGGCCCCTTCCTACCATCCGTGAAACCCGAAAAGCAAGTTGAAGGTCGGTTCCTAAACCCTAACCCCTAAACCCTAAACCCTAATCCTCATTTCTTGCCTTTGAGGTTCTTCTGCTTGTAAGGCTCATTGTCTGACTTGAACCCCAAGACATGACCAGGTTAACCCTGTAGAGCCATCTGAAGAAGCTTCCTTAAAATCCTCGTAGACCCAATGAGGGGAAAGATGAGATATCCTAAGAGGATCACCCTAGATCCGATTTCGCCCCCAGCGAGCCCTGCTTTTCAACAGGTCTGAGAGAGTCTCGGGCCCCCGTGCGCTCGCATTCCGGGACCTTGGCGATGTCACGAGGGGAGCGAAAGGGTTCCACTTGCTGAGGGAAGTCGGTTTAAGGCACAGGGCCGTCTGTCTTCTGCTGGGCCATGTCGGGAAGGGCGGTGATGATCGCTTCTGCTTGCGGATGACTGGGCTGGTACGCATTCTCGAACTTTCCTCCTTTTTTGTTTTGCAGTTGTTGTGGAAACTCGTTCAGAAAGGGCGAGGCTGGGTCCGTGAACCTTGCGTCCCGCTTGGGATCCCCACCCTTGAAACCTAAACCCTAAATCCTAAACCCTGAACCCTACACCCTAAACCCTAAACCCTAAAACCCTAAACCCTTTTTTTCAACCAGGTCTCTGCAGCCAGCCCTAAACCCTAAACCCTAAAACCCGAAGCCCTCAAGTAACAAAACCAGAAAAAATCAGGCCAAAGAATTGTTTTTTACATCGATGTAAAAAACAATTCACAGCATTACCGCATCACACTTCATTCAGAAGTCTGCGCCACTGATGTGCCGCAGCATTTTCTTCTCGTAGCACCAGGGAAGGCGCTTAACCAAGCGAGGCTACATGGGAGAGTGGTGAGTTCTCCCACCTGGATCGAGAAGTGTACAGCCATTTGCATCTGTGTGCGCTCCGCAGTTGAAAGAGCTTGTTCTGCTTGGAGGGCAGTTGAGGCTTCGGAAGGCACAGCTAAGGGTCCTGCGGCGGTGGCTCCGGGACCTCAGCGAGGGTTTCGGGGTCAAGGGGGGGAATTACTATTTGCTTAAGAACCACCCAAACAATGTCAAATATTCTGCCTTATAAGGCTACTAAATAGGGATTATTGTCTTTTTTTTGGGGGGGGGGGGGAGGGGTTTTGCGAATACCCAATGTATTTTGGTGTCTGACGCTGCATAGGGCCAAGCCCTTTTTGCGCTGGATCCTGGCCTTCTCACTTCAGGGCCCCTGCGGTATCCTAAAGCCCACCCTGAACTCCCTTCTCGGAAGCAGTGCCAGCACTCAGAGTCTACCCTAAATCGAGTTCGTGAGCTGCCCCCGCACGTAAGCGCAAGGTGTAGGATGTTACCGGGGTTCAGGGTTTAGGGTTTAGCATGTTCCTTTCTGGGCTCTCAGGCCTGGTTAGAGTGTAGGGTTTAGGGTTTAATCCAACAGCTTCTTCCAACGCTTCGGGTTCAAAAGCCCTCTCGGCCTTTTCTTCGACCAATCGTAGGCCCAGAAATGTTTAGGTTAAGGTTTGAAGCTTGTGGCAAGAAGCAGCGACAAGCCCTTATAAGCCCCGGATACAAACCTATCCTCAAAACATCCATTCCAGGAACATAGGCCCCTAAACCCTAAACCCTAAACCCTCAACCCCAAACCCCAAACCCTAAACCCTAAACTCTTCAGTAAACCCTGTGGCTTCTGAGCCCTTTTCAGGGCCGGCTGCATACTTGGGGTGCAGAAAGCTCTGGAAATATTCCTGAACCCCTGGGTTGAGATGCACTCAGAGTTCCTCAGCGACTCAAGCCCCAAGCTCTAGCCCTAAACCCTAAACCCTAAACCCTAAACCCTAAACCTTTGACCCTCAACCCTAAGAAGCCTCCTTGGATTCATGCAAATCGCTTTACGAGCGCTGCTCCTCACGCGCGTGCCCTCCCGCCAAGCAAGATCGAGGCCCCCTGTACCAAGGCTTCGGCTTCCCTGCTACCCAAAGAGCCCAAGATTGCTTAAAATAAGGAATATTCCTTAAACCATATAGGGATCCTTAATATGATTTAAGGAATAGTCCTTAATTAAGCAATATTGGGCTCTTTGGGTACCTCTTTTTTTTCATTTTTGCTATTGATGTTTTTCGCTTCAGAAAATCAAGCGTCAACTGCCAAGGCTTTGCTGGGGCAGGTTTGGGGGCCTTGTGAAAATCAAGCTTTATGGTTTATAAGGACTATATAACGGAGTAAGGGGAACAACATGAAAATTATGTTCAAGCCTACCCCTGTTTGCTGGCTTTCTACGAGGACAGCCTTTAGTCCTCAGGAGGTTCATGGTACCCACTTCTCGGCAACCCTAAAAAGTTCCCCAAACCATAGAGGCCCCACCACCAGGCACCTTACACAGGGCCCTGATTCAGCAGAATCTCTTGGTTTGACAGTATACGATAGTATGCGGTATGTGGGATATTCTTGGTAAATACCCTCAGCCCTAAACCCCAAACCCTTATTCAGGCCCCTGAGCCCTCCCAGAAAGCCGAGCGCCGGGACTGAACGCGGCGGAGGAGGCGGCTGTCGCCGGCTGCCTCCTTTGGCATGGGTTTAGGGTTTAGGGTTTTGGGTTTAGGGTTGCGGAGGCTCCTCTCCCGCTACAATTCACCACTGCAGCTTAGGGTTTAGGCTTTGGGGCGCAGGGTTTAGGGTCTCTGCCCCCTGCTCCACAGCGAGTCTTTCTAGAGGTTTAGTAGCGGTAGTAAGTGGCCATCGTGATAGTGGTATTAGCAGGAGGAGCTGCGGTTTAGGGTTTAAGGGTTAGGGTTTAGACGCTGACAGGTGAGTAGCAGCTCTAGTCATTGCAATCGCTTTAGCAATAGCAATGGCACGCTAGCAATAGCAACGGGAATAGTAACAGAGATAGCACCTCGTAATCATAGTAGCAATAAGCAACAAGCAATAGTGATGGCAAATAGTGTAGCCAAAGTGTCAAAGCACCAGCAAGAAAGGTCAGGGCTTCCAGAGCCTCAATTGAGGACAGCTTGGCTGAGTGGAACTTCCAGGTGTCTGAGACCAGGCTTGTACCCTAAGCCCTAAGCCCTAAACCCTAAACCCAAAAGGGCGAGAGAACTTCGAGGTTCTAAGGGTTCCCGAAGGGCGATCCACGGAAATGTAAGAAAGCCATTGAGGACTGAGAAGGGGTCAATGTGGTAGGATCCCCTTATATAACCTACCCCCCCCCCCCCCCCCCCCTTTCGGAAACCCCCCAAATGATGCTTCAGACTGAATTGGGTTGGCTTCTTCTTGGCCACCTCCCCGAGGCTTGCCCCTTCTTCCTTCTTTTCTGGAGGGGGGGGGGGGCGAGTTTAGGGTTTAGGTTGGGGGGCTGGTGAGGGGGAGGGGGGGTGCTTGAGAATTGGGAACTTCTAAGGAAGCAGCCCTTAAACCTGAACTTAGCTGCACTTAGCAGGGTAGCTATAGATTTAATTTTTGGCTGCCTTCTTAAGAAGCCCAATAAACCCAAAAAGGCTAAGAGAGTTAAAGCCCTCTCCTTGGCCTTTGCCGCCCCTTCCGCCGCCGTCGCGGCCTCCGAGCATGCGCTCTGCCTCGGAGGGAGCACCACACGGCACCAGGCGGTTGGGGCTTAGGCTGCAGGCTTTGAGGGTTTAGGGTTTGAGGGGTTTGGGGTGTTAGTGGTTTTTAGGGTTTAGGGTTTGGGGTTGAGGGTTTAGGGGTTTGAGGGAATAAAAGTTTAGGGGGTTTGAGGCCGGAGGGCAAAGGGCCGACTGACCTCGGGGTCCTAAGCCCTGGAACCCACAACCTGAACCCTAACCCTCAACCCCAAACCCGAAAGCCTAAACGGTTTAAAAAAAGGTTACGTGAGCCCTTAACCCTCAACCCCAAACCCCGAAACCCCAAACGGTTGAACAAAAGGGTTACAAAAAGTCAGAGCGCCGAAGGAAAATGGCTGGGCTAGAAGGAGCCCAGGCTCCTTCGAAGAATGATCCACCACACCCCAAACCCAGACCCCTTAACCTATAAAGAGGAAACTTAATAAGGGAGTCTAAGGGAGGATATTCCCGTACCCCTTAACTCTTTTAAGGGGGATGCTCAAGGGGTATGTTGAGTTCTTGGACTCCTTGGCTTGGGGAGCTCCTGTCTCTGAAGCGCTTCCTGGTGTTTTGGGTGGTGTTGTGAGGTGCTTTAAGGTGCTCTAAGGTCTTCAGGCGGTTTTTCGTGCTAAAGGGGTTTAAGGTGCCTTGTGGTGTTTTCAAGGTGCTTTAAGGTTCCAAGGTTGTCTGTTTGCCGCCCCACCTGGCTGACTGAGCCGCCGCAGGATTCAGGGGCGGTCCCGAGTTTCGCGGTGGGAGGGTGGGTCTCAGGTGTAGGATACTTGAGGAACCCTAAACCCTAAACCCTAAACCCTAAACCCTAAACCCTAAACCCTAAACCCCGAATTCTGCTGCAGAGCGGGGTTTTCAGGCAGCTTACATCATGATCACAAGAACCCAGGACCTGGCACCTCCGAAGTAAGACTCTAATGGGGTAGCTACATGGTCCCTTGGCATGGGCCCTGAAATCGGGACCGCGAAAAAAACCGCATATACCCTCTGAAACCCAAGGGACCCTATACCTCAGAACCCTTTTAAAGGAGGCAAGGCACCATATTAAGGGCCCTGAAACTACCCTTAGACAAACCCCCCCAACCCTAAACCCCAACCCCTCCGCCCCCGCCCTTCCCGCAAGAAGGAAAGGCATGGGCTGCTTTGACCACGTAGCTGTTGGGGTCGCGGACCTCCCCAAAGAGCCCAATATTGCTTAATTAAGGAATATACCTTGAATCATATTAAGGATCCCTATATGATTTAAGGAATATTCCTTAATTAAGCAGTATTGGGCTCTTTGGGTCTTTCGGAGTTCGGGGCTTTCTGCAACTTGCGGGGATTTAAGTTGGAGCGGGTTTGGGGTTGGGTTGAGGGCTAAGGTTTCTGGGTTCGGAGGCGGGGCTTCGGTGGACCCACTTAGCGCGGGGACTTGACACCTAAACCCTAAACCCTGAACCCTAAACCTTAAATCCCTAAACCCTAAATCCCTAACTAACACCGTGCCCAACTTACTGATTGAGTCCCACTACCAGAGGTCTGTGCAGCTCCGGGCCCCCTGGAAAGGGTTTACTCCTATCTGCTTAAGAAGCCCCCCAACTTGGGATGTTTTTTCGCCACCCGCCTAGCAGACCCCCTTCTGGGATCACTCCGCAGGGACCAGTCGTGATTGCGTGTGCTGTTTGGGATTTAGGTTGTAGGGATTTAAGGTTCCGGGGTTTCGGGGTAGCCAGTTTCAGGGATCAGGGCGCCTAGGCTTCAGTACGTGGTTGGGACGTCTCCGGAAGCCTTCAGCTAGAGCTTGTGTCTTGGTGACAGAGCCCCTAAACACCCTGAGCGCTACGGTGAAAGAGCCAAAAACAAACCAAACAAACCTTTGCCGTAAAGCCCTAGTGCCCGAAAGTCCTTTCACGTTCTACAGTCCTAAAGTAAACCCTAAATCCTAAACCCTAAACCTAAAGCCCTAAAATTTACCCCTAAAGCCCTATAGAACGCGACCCTGGGCAAGACGTCGATTTTGCATAGATTGCGCCGAGACAGGTCGTGCCTTTGGCCCCCCTTGCACCGGGGGCCTTCCAAGAGGGCCCCCCTTATCTTCCTGAAAGGGTTAATCCCTAGGGCTTCAACCCTAAACCCTAAACCCTAAACCCTAAACCCTAAACCCTAAACCCTAAACCCTAAACCCTAAACCCTCAGGGGTTTAAGGGTTCCTGCAGGGCTCCGACACACATTTCTGGCGCGACCGGCCGCCGGAGAAGCCCCGGGCTTTACACGTCGGGCCACTTCAGGGCTTCCGCTGACCACTGAGTTTAGGGTTTAGGGTTTAGGGTTTAGGGTTTGGGGTTTAGGGTTTTGGGTTTAGGGTTTAAGGGTACTACTAAGTCAGTTTGGGTCGCATGGGCAAGAGCTTATAGCTTAGCGGTTTAGGAAGAGATCTATAACCCAGGGTTCAGGGTTTAGGGTTTAGGGTTAGCGACATTTGATTTTTGTTTTTTGGGGGTTCCGGGTGTAGTATGGGTATGAGAAGGTAGCAAGATAACATCACTAAACATGTGCCCGTATATTCGCCCTCACTGAAACTCATTTGGAAGACCCGAGATCACTACTATTTGCTGAAGAACCCCACCAAAAAGTACTGATCCCTGATCCCTATATTTTCCTTATAAGGGGGCTCTTCAGCAAATAGTACTCAAATAGTGGGTCAGAAGTGCTGAGCTTCTTCCGACTCCGTGGCGGAGTCTGAGGATGTCTCCAGCTTCTTCTCGGGAGGGGCTGCTCGGTAGGGTGTGTACAAGGCGCCATAGGTGGTGACCATCACCTTAGGAAAGACCCTCAGGCCCAAAATGACACCCAGAATCGAACTTCTACTCTTGAGCTTGAACAATTCTACACACCGATATCGTCAGCAAAAACGCTACGACATCAAAGAGTATCTGATACGAAATGGCAAGAACACAAAGTAAAAAAAAAAAAAAAAAAAACACACACAAAAAAAGAACGCACCAAGCCGTTGCGGAACGAGCTACCGCCACGGCTGCCATGGAAGCCCAGTTCCAGATGTCAAAGCGCAGCTCACCAGCATGGGCCTTGCGCCGCAGGTGCGACATCAGGCCGGTGATGATGGACAGCCTTGAGAGGCGTTTTGAGGTTTAGGGGTTGGCTAATACTAAAAAGACAAACTCCTGTCCTTGTGGGGTTTGAGTGCCCTTAATCATGTAAAATGTTACTCTGTGACAAAGATTTGAGTTTCAGGGGTTTAGGGTTGAGGGTCTTAGCATGTAGGGCCGTGGGGTGTTTTGGGGTAGTTCACATGGTCCTTTAATTGGGGAACCTGCGTTATGCCCCCTTAAAAAGGCACCATGTAACTTCCCTTCAAACTGGGGGGTTCAGGTTGGGTCTTAGGTGTACGCCTAGGGTTGAGGGCAGAAGGATTGAGGACAAAATGCTTACTTATCCAATAACCCATCATTAAAAAGGCTAAAAACTTGAGTTATTCCTGCAGGATAAGGAAGTCCAACAAGCTTAACGTTTCTGGTTGTGTAGCCTCCAGGCTTGTTCGCCGCCTTGGCTGGCTCAAGTGAGTGCTGCTGTTCACCTCGGACTTTCTGGGCATTCGGCCCTGCCTTTGGACTGAGCCTTTAAGCTCGCTTTGCTGGCAGGCCTCAGTCCTCCCCCCTCCCCTTTCTCTGCCCCTCCTGCTGCCCTCTTCTGGCGCAGACTAGCCTTCTCGCCTCCAAACCCCCTTTCTGGGCCACTTCTGCGTTTTTTGTAGTGAGGCTTGCCCGCTCTATGCCTTTACCGAGGTTAGTGTGCCAGCGGGAGTCTTTTGCGTGGCTCTCTGCAGTCCAAGGTTGTGTCAAGACCACCCTCTCGCCCAGTGCCTTCGAACATCAGGGTTCCCTGCACCTGTGTCCGATATTTCCTGCGCCTTTGGCCGCTGCAGGTGCAAGGCAAACAGGCTCAAGTAGCTGCGTCACGTTGGCCAGTGCTCCCAGCCTGGCGTTGGCTCGTTCCCCTTCCAGGCTGGGGCAATCTCTCCACCGACTTGCCGGAAGCAGCGCAGTCGCCAACATGCCCTCACGCGCACCGCCGGCCAACACTTCTTGGCGCCTTTTGTGGTTGCTGAGAAAATCGACCAGCCTTCCCTTGACCCCGCACTGTGCTCCCGGTGCATCTTCGCCAGTCGCTGGATGCGCTGGTTCCTGCCCTCAGTCGCCTCTCCTCTCGTTTTATCGGCGATAGTTGGTCGGATTGGTCACAGCATGCTCTGCCGCCGACCAACGCGTTCGGCTGCCACTCCGTAACACATCCTCCTCCCTCGCAGCCTGGCTCCAGTCCGTTGAGAGTGTCCACGTATCACAGGCTTCCGCCTCATCGCCCAACCCTTCTTCCTGCCCAGACCCCTCCCCAAACCCCCCACTTGGACCAATTCCGGTTTGTTTTTCCTTGTTTCCTTTTTCTAGTACCCATAGTACCCCCTCTGGAACCTCTGGCGGAGGGGGTCGATGACGCTTGCGGAGACCCCCTGAGATGCTCAGCGGGGAAGAGTGCGGGAGGCCGTGGCCGTATGCCACTGGTCGATTCCTTCCTTCCTTCCTTCCTTCCTTCCTTCCTTCCAAGCTTAACGTTCATCCATTGGCTAAGTTAAAGACGAAGCTTCCATAGTCAGGGTATGGAGAAAAAAGCAACCAGGCTGCTCTTCTCCTGCTCCTGTCCTGTAAGATCTAGACCCAAGTGCAACCTAGGCATAAAGAGGGTACCCTTTTTGTTTTAAATGGGATTATGAGGGACCCTGAACCCCCCTGAAAAGGCAATAAGGGTCCACTCCGGGTCCCAGTAACCCTAAACCCTAAACCCTAAACCCTAAACCCTAAACCCTAAACCCTAAACCCTAAACCCTAAACCCTAAACCTGTCGTGTAAGATCCATAAAGCGCAAGCCAGGCAGCAGGCCGCAGCTGACCAAGCAGAGGCCGCTGAAGACGTGCGTGGGCAGGAACCTCTGCCTGAGCTTCGTTTAGGGGTTCGGGCTTGGGGGTTAGGTTTAGGGTTTAGGGTTTAGGGTTTGGGGTTTGGGGTTTGGGGTTTAGGGTTTAGGGTTTAGGCTTTTGGGACCTCTGCCTGAGCTTCGCTGGCGCGTTGAGTAGGAAGGTGGCGCCTCCGGCGCCCCACTGCGCGCAGTAGAAGGTCACCGTCAGCAGGCCAATCCAGCTGTGGGCGCTGTTGAGGTGACTCTCTCCTAGGATGGCCACTAAAGCCGTTAAAAACCCATTCTTAAATTAGCCCTAAACCCTAAACCCTAAACCCTCAACCCTAAACCCAAAATAAGGGGAAGTAGACACATAAAATTACCCCGAGGGCCGACCCAGCGGCCTTCTCCTGAATGCAAGATCCACTCGGTGGCCAAGCCAATGAGGGCCAGCACTACCTAGGATGGCCCTTCAGACACTCTGACAAAGATCCCTAAACATTCCTTAGGGTTTAGGGTTTAGGGAGTCCTAAATATTCTCCTCTTGAACACAACAAGGGAAAACCTCTTCAACCCAATAAGGGAAACTATAACATGTTCCCAAGGGCCAAGCTACCGCGCAGCCGTGGCCAGCGGCGTGCAGGCGCTTGCGCGTCGGCCGGCTGAAGGTTTCCAGCAGGAAGGTGAGGGAGCTGAGAGGAGAAAACCTAGGGTTTAGGGTTAAGGGTTTAGGGTTTAGGGTAGACCCGGGAGTGACCTAGGAATAAAGAGGGTGCCCCAATTTTTGTTTCTTTAAGGGGATTATAAACGGGAACCGCCCCCCCCAGACCAGCCACCCCTAAAACAAGAACCCTATACCCCCCAACCCCCCCCAAAAAAGGAAAGAAGGGCCTACTCCCTTGTCCCAGAAGCATGCCAAATGCCAGGGTCATGCAAACGGCGTGCAATCCAAAGGTCTTCCAGCCGCAGCACTCTCGGCCATACCTTGGTAGCCCAGTAACCATCATCTTATAATAAGGGCACCCTTTCTTGGGTCTGTTACTTTGTAAGAGAACCAATAACAAATAAAAGGGTAAAAGGCACCACTGGGCTACCAAGATACTCAAAGATCATGAGCCATGTGACCAAGAGCACCAGCACAAGGCTACACAGCCCCGCCAGGAGCACAAAAGGGACACGGCAGGTCATCCTAAACCCTAAACCCTCAACCCTAAACCCTAAACTAAACCCATTTCTCTTGGAGCCAGCCTTTCCAGGGACAGCCCTTTAAAGTCTTCAAGTGCTTGTGACCCCCCCGCCTTCGCTATGCAGCCGACGCTGCCCCAACATGCCCTGTGGCTTGGGCTCCGAGAATGCTTGGGTCTTTGAAGAGGTAGCCTTCCCTGGTGCCCCTCCGCGTCTTTCAGAGGCCAGGCCATTTGCGGATTTTCCCCATCTCCAACATTTCAGGGAGCACCCCCCCCTTAATTTCAGGTGGAACTTGTCCCGTCGGGGAAGCTTCGCATCTTGCAAGCCGTGAAGACTGCAAAAAACTCCGGCAAGCCTTTTCTCACCGCAACAAATTGGATCCGCCCAAAGGACTGAACAAACCCTCAATCCTCAGACCAAGGCCCAAATCCTTGACCTGTGATTTGCACCCCCGAGCCCTACCTAAAAACCCGACAGGCGCCTCCCGGGCGTTCTCTTCCAGGCGCCTGCTCCACAACTACCCGGAAGCGAGGTTAAGTGCTGGCGCTTTCGCAATCTGCTTTTGAGACCCCAAAGCCCTCAACTCCTACCCCACACTCGGAACCCCCCCCCTGGAAGACTTAGCGGCCCTGCGGCTCGTACGCTTGCGATGACCGAGCAGCTACTCCTTCCAACCGCGGATGTGGATGGGGGGGGCTGAGGAGCCAGCAAACCCTAGCTTACCCCCCGCCTCAGGATGCTTCCAGCTTCACCGGTGTCGAGTTCCAGCAAGCAGCTCGCGACCTCGCGTCTGTGGTTGGAGTTTGAGCGTAGTTGCATGCAGTCGCTTAGGGTCCCCCTACCCTCCTTACAGGTTTCTGATGTATGGGCCCTTGGGTTGCATAGGGTATATAAGGGTATATAAGCGGTCCCTGTTTAAGGGCCCAAGCAAGGGACACATGCCCCACCAAAACACAGGCTTCGGGATGTGTGGCTCCATTCATTCGCAGCATGTGTTCAAGACGCAGCCCTCAGACCCAATGACGACAGAATGCGGCTGTAGGACCTCTTGTCAACACCCTAAACTACTACTAGCTTAAGGACCCTTCCCAAAAAACACACGATATATATATATATATATATATATATATCAAATATATATCAAATATATATCAAATATATATCAAATATATATATATATATATATATATATATCAAATATATATATATATATATAATCCCTATATATACTGCCCATATAAGGAAGAATCTGTTAAAATTTGAGGTGGTTCTTAAGCAAACACTACTTCATGGTTGGGTGAGTATGAAAAGTTAACATTCCATTCCTTATTGAGTTTAAGTACCCTTAGAAGTTGTAAAATGTTACCCCACCATGACAAAGGACAGTAGAAAAAACAAACCCCGCCTGGCCGAAGTCCAGGGGTGCGGTGAGCGGCACCTTCCCAGCACGTGGGGGCTCTCTCGGGGTTGGAAAGTGTTGTGGGGGTTCAAGCAATTGCTCTTGAGAGGCCTAGAACTACCCTTAGAGCCACAAAACCTGTATCCTAAAAGAAAACCCTTGTGTGTTCTTTGAACTAAAAATGGCTGGGTGGGACGTTTTCCTCTCTCACATTCGTGCAAGATGGCGAGCCCCCAGTTCACAGCTGGGTGTATCCGGCAGAGGCGTGTGTGTAGCCTGATTAGCCGCAGAAGCGTGGCCCACGCACATGCCCAGCAACCACCTAGGAGCATACCGCGACTGGGCGAATGTTTTGAATGTGGCGAGAACCCAAACACTAAACTCTAAACCCTAACCCTGAAACCCTGGCCAGCAAACCCGAAAAGGCAAGAACAAACAAGCCCCATGGTGCACAAACCTCTCAGCACCCCCGGGGCCCTCATCAGGGTTTTTAGGCCCCAGGCTGAGCTCAGGGTGTAACTTGCTTCGGGTTTAGGGCTTAGGGCTTAGGGTTTGGGGTCTAGGGTTAGGGTTTACGGTTTCTACCCTAAACCCTGAACCCTAAACCCTGATGAAGGCGAAGGGTTGTCTGCAGTACAGCGCGACCAGGCGCGGTTGTTTGTGACCCAAACACCGAAGACCCTTCCTCACAGAGGCCAATACTCCTTAATTAAGCAATAAAATACCTTAAGCTTAGTTGTCCAGTTACCTGGGGGAAATAAAGCGGTTAACCTGTGGATTATAAGGGGATTGTACTACCCCAAAGGTTGTTAAAGGTTACCTACTCTACTACTAGGTTAAGTCATATAGGGATCCTTAATATGATTTAAGGTAAATTCCTTAATTAAGGGATATTGGGCTCTTTGGGAACATGCGATTGAACCCGGCGCGAAGTCTGAAACACAAAAAGGCTACTTGAAGGGTTTAGGGTTTAGGGCTTCGGGTTTTGCACACGCTCTCTGTCTGGTTTAGGGGTTTAGGGTGCCTTTGCGTTTTTTGTTTGAAGCCTTCTGCTTTTTGGGCAAGGCTGTTAGTTACGGTTCTCTAGGTTCGTCCCTTCGTGACCAGCAACCAAAGCTGCCTCCTATTCATGGGTTCGAACCTCCGCGCTGAACACTTCAAGTTCAGGGTTAGGGTTTTCAGAGCTTCTAGACACATTGGTGCCCCTTTTGGTTTACAGGGCCTTATAAGGGAACCCTAAACCCTAGAAAAGGGAATAGGGCCTACTATATGGGAACCGAAGCCCCTGAGAAAGGGAACCGAAGCCCAAAGGGCTTCCAGTTCCCGTTTCTCTAAGAACTTTCAGCATATCCCAAACCCCTACCCCTTAATTAACCTATACATTGAGAATATAAGGAGGAAGTTACCATACCCCGTTAATTTCCTTTACGAAATATGATGCCCAAGGGGTATGTTGAATATTTCCTAGAGTTTCGGAACACGTAGAGGCGCGCGCCTCCCTGTTCAGCCACTGGATGTGGGCCTTGGGGGGATCGGCAAAGCCCTATACACCCTAAACCCTAAACCCTAAAACGATAAACCCTAAACCCTGGACCTGAAAACCCTGAAGCCTAAACCCTAAACCCTAAACCCTAAAACCCTAAAACCCTAAAACCCTAAAACCC
The DNA here is from genome assembly GCA_905221605.1 of Symbiodinium natans. Classification (NCBI taxonomy): domain Eukaryota; class Dinophyceae; order Suessiales; family Symbiodiniaceae; genus Symbiodinium; species Symbiodinium natans. Next base: position 38,219 of record CAJNDS010000297.1, on the reverse strand, counting down.
TAAAACCCTAAAACCCTAAAACCCTAAAACCCTAAAACCCTAGCACCCTCAAAACCTTGAACCCTGAAACCTAAAACCCTACAACAGCCCAGAGAGGTCAGTTCCACACAGCACGAAACCTCCACCCCAAGGAGCGCTGGGAGTGACGTGTGGGGTGGCTTCTCCCTCTGAGGGTTTAGGGTTTAGGGTTTAGGGTTCAAGGATACTTGGCTGACTTCTGAACCCCTCCTAAAAGTTTAGCTTTTGGGCTCCTTATGGTAGTTGCTTCAAAAAACCCAGATGGTTAAAGTCGTAGGAGCCAGAAGAATGCCAAGTGTAGTGGGGGCACAGGACAGTCTCTACTGTTCTAGGGGTTGTGCCTTGGACCCTTAAGGTTGTAATCGGTGCTTCTGCTTCATACTGCATGGACTCGAGATGCTGAACCCGAAACGCTCACCCGAAAACCCTAAATCCCCAAACCCTGAGCCCCCAAACCCCAAACCCCAAACCCCAAACCCCAAACCCTAAACCCCAAACCCTAAACCCCAAACCCTTTAAACCCCAAACCCGAAAACCCCAAACCCTAGGCTTCGTGGCCCGCAGCTGCTCGTGCAGCGGCTCGTCTCGGAAGTCGCTGTCCTGGGGGAAAATCCGCCCGCGTTTTTTTCTGTACTGGGGGTTTAGGGTTTAGGGTTGTTTAGGGTTTAGGGTTTAGGGAATAAGGGTTGGGCTTTCTTCCCGCCCTGAGGCTTTTCTTCCATCTTTCTCCCCTCCCCCCCAAGCTTCTTTCCGGCTCCCGCGGTTCTGGACGATGCGAGCAGGGAACCGCGTAAAGATTTCCATGTTCGGCACGTTTCATGACTTCTACTTGTTAAATACCGGAGAGTGCATTTCCGGGTTTAGGGTGAAAAGTGCAGGCGCTTGGGCTAACAGTGGCAGCTTTGTGGAGTCACATTGTAGGGTTTATATTTCTTGTACCCCCAAAAGGACACCCGGCATATACACTCACCAAGTTTTAAAAGGAACCTTATATACACTCACCAATAACAGTAATATGAAACCCTACTTCACATGGGGGCTACGAAACATGGCATTGGGTGGGGTGACAGCCTCGCTACGGCTGCAGTGTTCCTGGAAGTGCGCGTTTGCAAACGCACGCGCCTGCTGGGGTTTGGAGAGGAAAGCTTCATTCCCAAAGAGCCCAATATTGCTTAATTAAGGAATATTCCTTAAATCATATAGGGATCCTCAATATGATTTAAGGTATATTCCTTAATTAAGCACTATTGGGCTCTTTGGGTTTGCTTTGAAACAGGCTTGCGTGGCATAAGAAAGCCAGGGGGGTTGGGGGGGGGGCAGGGGGCATTCGCAAACACCATGCTCATGATGGGTTTGGACGCACAGCAGCGGGGGGGTTTGGGGAGGGGTGCCCCCCCGCCCCCCCCTCCAATGCAACACTCGCATGAGGGGTTCGGTGAGGAGTCATGTGCTTCAAGCAAGCTTGCACGCAAAGCAACGCAGGGCATTTGCAAACGCAGGCTGCATCAAAGGTTCATTGCTTTGAAGCAAGCTTGCGCAGCTTCCCCATTTGCAAACACAATGCTCGCGCTGGGGGTTGGGGTGGAGCGGGCCCCCCCCCCCCCCCCACATTTACAAAAACACAATGCTCACATGATGGACTTGGAAAAGAAAGTTTGATTCTACCGAGCTTGAGCAGTACTCGCAAAACCAGCTGTTGCCACTGGTCACCCTGAACCTGCCGTGTTGAAAACCCGCTAAGCCCATAACACAGCTCTGTCTTGCTAAGCCCCCCCCCCCCCCCCCAACTCTGACATACTCACTTCTACCCTCTTGAATCCGATACTACATTCCACCCTAAACCCTAAACCCTGAGCCCTGAGCATTGAACGCTGAACCTTGAACCCTAATTAAACCCTAAACCCTAAACCCTAAACCCTAAACCCTAAACCCTAAACCCCCAACCCTGAACCCTGAACCCTGAACCCTCGTCCTTGGGTGGTGCGTTCGCCGCGATGCGCCGGTTCGCCGAGCTCATGGGCTCAGGGGCCACGCCCTCTTCTTGGAGGCCTTGGGCTTGTAGGGTTTAGGGTTGAGGGTTTAGGGTTTAGGGTTTGGGGGTTCAGGGTTTAGGGTTTAGGGTTTGGGGTTTGGGGTTTGGGGTTTGGGGTTTGGGGTTTGGGGTTTGGGGTTTGGGGTTTGGGGTTGGGGGCTTGGGGGCTTGGGGGCTTGGGGGCTTGGGGGCTTGGGGTTTCATAAGGGCCTAACATACTGGCTCTTGGTGGTAGCGTAGCCCTTGTACGTTTTGCCCTCCTAAACAGCCGGGTATGTGGGTTTGGGGTTTCGGGTTGACGGGTTGAATCTTCGCAGGCTACGGGGAAGCTCCGTTGTCTTGACTCAGAACCAGACAAGTGTAGTCGCAAGCAGGGCATTGTTTATTTCTATCGGTTGTTGTTGGGACGTTCCCCCTTATCCTAACAGTCCTTAAATGGGATTATAATAATTTAACAGGCAGGGGGTACCATACTCCTACTAAGGACTGCTAGTATAAGGGGGAACATCCAAACGTTGCCGTGTAATGCTCCCTCAACCGGGATGTGCTTCCCTAAACCCTAAACCCTAGACCCTAAACCCTAAAACAGACTCTCCACAAACCATGCGGTGCTTCGGGGTGAAGCTTCTCGTGGGGGATCCTCGACTTCCAAGGTTTGCTAGACCCAGGAGTAAACTAGGAATGAATAGGGCTTGTGTTAGAGGGGGTTATATGCGAACCCAAACCCCTTTTAAAGGGGGTTATATGGGAACCCAAACCCCCAAAAAGGGAATCAGGGCCCATATACTCTGGGTCTTAGTTTCATAGGGAAAAAGGAACCCGGAACTGCGACTCCCTACCTGATACGGGGTCAAGGGAATGATCACTTGCAGAAACTCCAAGCCCCAAAGTGCTAAAGCACTAAAGCCCAATAAACCCTAAACCCCACAAGCACTAAAGCCCCAAGCCCAAAACCCTCAACCCAAAGCCCTCGGCGCAAAACCCTAAACTCAAACCCTAAACCCTAAACCCTAAACCCTAACCCCTAAACCCTAAACCCTAAACCCTAAACCCCAAACCCCAAACCCTAAAGCCCTGAGCCCAAAACCCTAAGTCGCGCAGGCCAAGGCTAGGGCGTCGAGCAGCGGAGGCAATGTATTTGTTGGGGTGCCGGACCTCTAGTCGGGACGGTTTAGGGTTTAGGGTTTAGGGTTTAGGGTTTAGGGTTTAGGGTTTAGGGTTTAGGGTTTAGGGTTTAGGGTTTAGGGTTTAGGGTTTAGGGTTTAGGGTTTAGGGTTTAGGGTTTAGGGTTTAGGGTTTAGGGTTTAGGGCTGTTGGTTGGTTTTCCTTTCTTTTTCTTGATATCCCTTGTCGGTTCCTTTTCTAAGAACGAAAGCCTACCTACTCCTCCAACAACCGAGGACTATGAAGGTTAACCTGTATGATTCCTACAAAATCAGGAAGCCCACAAAGTTTAAGGTTTATCGACTGGCTCAGTAAGTACGTAAACAGCTCCGCATCCGAATTCAAAACCCCCCCCCCCCCTTTTCTCCTCCCGCCACTTAGGAAGACATGGAAGGTGATGGGGTTTGAAGAGATAATCTCCCAAAACCCTACACCACCCTAAACCCGAAACCCTGCACTTCCCAAACGACCTCAAAGCCTCAACCCTCAACTTGGCCCCCCCCCCCCCCCCCCCCCCCCAAACCTTAAACCCTAAACCCTAAACCCTAAACGGCCCTAAACCCTAAACGGCCCTAAACCCTAAACCCTAAACGGCCTCGGAGGCGTTCTCTTCCAAGGTCTTGAAGATCTTCATAATCTGCGGAAGCTGCTGCGTGGGGGACTTGCTCACAATTACGGGTCCGTTCTGGCACCCCGGAATTCGACAAGGCCACCATAAAGCCTGACCAGTTAGTCCTGAAACCCTAAATCCCCTACACCCTACCCTGCTGTAAACAGAACAGATCAGGTCTAGTGGCTCATCGCGCTTGTAAACCCTAAACCCTTCAGCCCAAACCCTAAACCCTAAACCTCCGAAAACCCCAAGGCCCCTCAAAACCCCGCTAAAACCAGGAGTCAGATTATTATGTACCCTAAATCCCTAAAACCCCTAAAGCCCCCCCCCCCCCCCCCCCCCCCCCCCAAAAAAAAAAGAGAAGAGAAAAAACAAAAAAACAATATATATATATATATATATATACATAGGTATGTATATATATATATATATATATGTATAAGTAAAATCAAAAAAAGTAAAGTAGAAAACCCGGAGTCATCCAGCTTGGGCCTCCCCAATCGGCCCTGACCGCAAGAGCAGCTCCCCGACCTCATAGGCAATTGTGGGCTTCCACAGAGAGAGCGAAAAAAGACGAGACCCAAGAGTACACCCCCCCTCCTTGGTTATGTACCCAGCCCCCCCAAAACAATGAACACCTGCTCTTCCGCATACGGGCAACATGCCACCAGCCACACTGCAAGGTAACAACTTCGAGGGCTGAGGACTGGATTATAGGGTTGAAGGTTGCGAGAAAAATCATCCAGAAAACCAGGAGAGAAAGGGCATCTGTTATTTTCACCTGATCTGCAACTGAAAAGGAGAGAAGGAGGCCCAAGCCCAAAAAATGAGGGTATGGTCACTGGGGCGTTCCACTTCGTCTCTGGTGGGAGGGTTGCAGGTGTAACTGTGCGGGGGCTACTCGGCTCTCAAGTTATGAGGATGCAGCGGCTGGGATTCAATGACCCTAAACCCTTTTCACAAGGGGCTCGACTGCTGCCCTTTCTGCCCAGCCCACCCCCACACCACAGTGCCTATGACTGCAGGGCGAGAGTCGCCACTTCGCGGCACCCTAAAGCCCAAGAACCCTAACCGTAGGTAAGATAGGCCTGAACCCCCCCAGATCCTCCAGGCTTTCAGCACCTGAGGCCCGACCCCGAGTGTTGTCCACCGAAACCCATATGGTACCCCTAATTCTGGAAACCCCCCATATCTCGTGGAATAAGATGCTAAGGTTGCGGAAAGCTTCGTGTGTGTGTGTGTGGAACGCCTACAAGAAGATTTGACTTCAGAGTTCTTTCGGTTGAAGCCACGAACCTTCTGGAAGCCGCGTGTCGCCCTCAACTCTGGCGTATACTTGAAGCATCATGGGACTCACTCGCTGGTTTTAGTAGAGAACTAGTCTAAAATTCATTATTATTGCAATTCCAAAAAGTAGAGAAGTGAGCACTAGAATTCAATCACACCCATAACAAACAAACACAACAACTGCAACCCAGCTAATCTTAAATATTTCAACGGTTTGAGTTGATATGTGTGACTGGTCAGCAAGCAGACACTCAACCCTAAACCGTGAACCCTAGACCCTAAACCCTAACCCTAAACCCTAAACCCTAAAACCTTAAAACCTAAAACCTCACCGCAGCACCGATTGGCAGCCAAAAGGCAACCTCGAAGCTCAGCTTGTCGTTGAGGCCTCTTTTGGGGCGTGCCAACAGTCTTGGTAGCCCGGTAACCATATGTCCAGTTCTCAACATGATGCAAAGGTACCCGAATTATTAGGCGCTGCCTTATCATGGTAACCCAAAAAAAACCATAATTGAGCGAACTGACCATCTTCCTCCCCTCCCCCCGCCCCCCAAACAAGGGGAAGAAGGGTAGCACAGGGCTCCAGTGCGCACATCAAGGCGACTCCTCACCTGGGGCTTCATTCAGGGTTTGACGACCCGTAGGAAATCTCCGGTTCACTTGGAGCTCAGCCCGAACCTATTCTCAAAGAGACGCCAGCCCATTGAATTGAATTACGAAATCCTCTAAGGAACCCCACACAAGCCCGTGCTTGACCCTAGACTCTAAACCTAAAGCCCCACACCTGAATCTCCCCTCCCAACCCCCAAACGATCCCACGCTTAAAGCCGCTCCTAAAAGTACCCTGAAGCCCCCCCCCCCCAAAGCCAAACATTGGACTACGAAACGAAGCGCAAAGGAACTTTCGTGGTTGCGTGTGAGAGAGACTGCCCGCCGTTCGTTGCAGCGATTTGGGTGCCCCCCCCGCCCCCCCCCCGGGGCGGAGCGGAGGGCGGGCATGGACTGGGCCCTTTAAAGTCAGCTGAAAAGCCGAGTGGGCAGGAGCCATATGAGGCATGTCCATGGCAGCCATGGGGGTCGAGTGGGACCATGGGCCAATGGTGGGGGGTTAGGGGGGGGGAGTAGGCGGAGCGGGACGGAGCGGGCGGAGCAAGCGGAGGGGGCGGGCATGCACTTGGAGCCCTTTAACGTCAGCTGAGGCGGCCGCCACCCTTGGAGTTCAGCCATGCTATTCGCTTCCGGACCTCTGGGTTTGGGGTTTAGGTTTAGGGTTTAGGGTTTAGGGTTTAGGGTTTAGGGTTTAGGGTTTAGGGTTCAGGGTTCAGGGTTCAGGGGGGCGCTGGAAAGGGCTTTGGGGTTCGGGCCTGGTTTTTCTGGAGTTGCAGGGCTTGGAAAGGGTTTCGAAGAGGGCTTCGGGGCTTTAGCTTCGTGTGGTTCGGGGGGGTTTCTGGGTAGGGTTCATGGCTTTGGGTCGTCCGGACACACCCGAAAACTCCAGTACCCCTCAATTAAAGAAGATTCCTTAAACCACATACGGATTCAAGGAATACTACTCAAGTAAGGTGCTTGGATTGCAACACTTGACACTGTGAGGCTCCCTTTGTAGGGAATCACGTCAGGTTGGCCCCTCCAGAGACGCGACTCCCGGGAGTAGCCCTAAACCCTAAACCCTAAAACCCTAAAACCCTAAAACCCTAAACCCTAAACCCTAAAACCCTAAAACCCTAAACCCTAAACCCTCTCTCTCTCTCTCTCTCACAGGCATTCGAACCCTAAACCCTAAAACCCTAAAACCCTAAACCCCAAACCCTCAACCCTAAGCCCTAAACATCACTCTCCGGGACATGACGCCTATATGCCAGCTTCCAGGAGGCCTTCTCGACCAGCGATGGGTCGAAGCTGCTACTGCTACTGCTTCGGTTCTCCTGCAGCAGACAGGATCAGGAGGCCAGGGGACGGAACGTTCTTAGGGTATAGGGCTTGGGGTGAAGGACCTTAAATTCATGAAGTTACCATAAGGGTTCGGTGGACAAGAACTTCGTATGCTTCTTACGGTGACTTGAATTTCCTTCAGAAGCCGGTTTAACATCATACGGAAACAAAATCAGTTTCGTACGCCCAAGCTCTGGCACCTGAACAACGGCTGAGAATCGCTGCAAGGATTGCTTGCCTGTTAGGGTCTAGTGGTAGGGTTTGGGTTCAAGGAACACTTGCCTGCTGCCAGCTCCACAAATTTCCGTCTGACGCATCTGATACGCCTCTGAAACCTCATGACGGACTCGTCCTATGTGCACCATCACCCTTCACGAAAGCCGCGACCATACGACGGACATGCAGGAGCACGTGCTTGTTAAGGACAAATCTGCCAAACTCAGTGCGTGCTAAAGCCCTCAAACAAGCTACGATGCCTTAGCTGCACTTAGCAGGGTAGCTATAAATTTAATTTTTAGCTGCCTTCTTAAGAAACCCAATAAACCCAAAAAGGCTAAGGATCTAACGTTACAGTAAAGCACCACAGAGATGCAGTCGGTCCGAAATCCCCAAAACTCCAAAACCTCCTCCCTCGCCTTGAGATGAAGCTTCATCACCTGCTTGCCCCCGGGCTGCCGCCTCGCCTCAGACACAAAACGCGCGCGATGATGTGAAAGGCAGGCTGTGGGGCTCATTATTTTGAGGTTCTTTGGGTAGTTACATGGTCTTTTAAAATGGGCAATGGAAGGGGACCCCTTATGTACCCCTTATATGCCCTGAGTAAGGGCCATGAAACTACCCCTAGAGAGATCAAGCGCTGCTGCTCGTATGAGGCGGAACCTGGCGCTTGAGCGTGAGGGTGTTGGGTCGTACTTTCGGGGTTTAGGATAAGCGGAGGGCTTTTTGTGCAGGGCTCACAGCATGTTCAGGAGTTTAGGGGCCCACTTCTACAGAAAGCTCTCAGCTGCAGTTGATCTTGCTCAACGAGGGCTAGCACCTAGCTTTTGCTATCTCTGAAGAAGGTGCTTGTGCAGGGTTCAAGTTCCGCGGTCTCTCTGTGCCCTACTGGTGATGAATGCCGACTGCGCCCTGTCCCTTCCGCTTGGCCCGAGGCGTTCTTCGGCGTGCCTCTGCCTGGAAAAGAGTTGCAAAACACCGGGCCAGCTGTTCCAGGCAAAGAAACCGCTTATTGCGATGCGCTTGTGTGACTTAGCCGTGCAGCAACGATACCCTTCTGCCTGTAGCCCTGTAGCCCTGCGCCCAAACCCCTCACAAAGCCCGCTTGGGCCGTCCCTGCGGTTTCCCGTGCCTTTGCGCACGGCTGCGAGGATGTAGGCGGTGGGATCTCGAACCTTGGTTCCGTGTCGGACTTCGTGGCTTTCGGAGTCCGGTTGCAGGGCTAAGGGCCTGAGGGGTTTAGGCATTCCGGGCGCTTGCGGCTTGGGTTGAGGGGTACCAATTTTCTGATCAGCGCCGCCCTTTGCCTCCACCCTTGTGGCCTTTGTTCTGCCAGCCTTGGTAGCTTCGTCTGCCTTTCCCACGGCCCTCTGCGACTCGTGATTCTCGAGGGCCCAGGGCGCCCTGCACGCTTGCAAAGGTGACGGACTCTTCGTCATTCTGGTAGGCCGAGGGTCGATTCCTGAGCTGCTCTGCCAGGAGGTTGAGGGCACCCTGCACCGGCTCGGAGTACCCTCTGCTGCGGGCGTGCCGCAAGACATGGCTGAAGTGGTGGTAGGTCCTTACTGGCGTAGAGCAACGCAGGGAATTTTCGCTAAGCAATATGACCTACGGAGGTTGCAACCCAACGGTCTTGAGCGAAGAAAGCATTTCACATGAAAGAAAGCACCATGGAAAAGCTAGGCTCCCGCGGAAAAGGGGACACCTGCGATGGCAAGCTCCTTTTCCTTCGTGCGGCCGTATGGACAAGCCGTTGGACCCATCGTAGCTCTTCTGCCACTCTCTGCGCCATGCAGGATCATCCTACACTGAACTTGGAACCCTAGCAAAAGCTCCTATTTCTAGCTGTTTCTTTTCGGAAGTAAAAGTGCACACAAACTAAACATTATTCCCAAGTATCCCTAAGCATCTGGAGAACAAACAAGGACACGCACCATCAGCAACTCGTCCCGGCGCAGCGCTTGATACATGAGGAAAGCTGTCAGTCGGCGGTTTCGGCGTGAGTACAGACCCAGATGACCGTCAGGGCCTTGATGTAAAAATGCCGGAAGGGGATCTTCCTTCGTGATGTCTAGGGGTGTAAGCCTGCCCCGGAAGAGCTGCTCAAACATTTTGAAGATCGACTCATCCGCGTGCTCGTGGTCATCTCCAAATGCAAGCTGGGCATTGATGCCATCGTGCGTCCAGCGCAATGCTTGAACCGGGACATCTGCTTCCGTCCCCGGCTCAAGCTTCCCGAGATCATCAGCGAGAAACGAGTTCAACTCGCCGGCCTTTGGGAGAACTTCGATGAGGCGAGAAAGGCTTGCAGAAGCTTGTGCCTCTGCAGGATCCTCGGAAGCAGTGTCCGGAGTTGGGGAAGGGTGCGCATCGAACAAGTTTAAATATGCATATATATGTAGTGCCATGCCGGGGCAAAATCGCATTGCAAGCTGGTTTGGGGGCTTTGGCGGACAATGTCCCAACTATCAAACCGGCAATATACAAGGTACTTGGAGTTTCATGGGCAGTATATGATGGTTATAAGTACCCTAAACAGGGTTAAGAAGTCTAGTTACCATAGCCCCACGAACCTGCAAGGTAGAACTCCCAGATGCCAATGCCTTCCGCTCAAGCAATGCTTTCTGGGACCAAGCGGCCTCCTCCGCTGCCGCTGGTGCCGAGGCTCCTGCTGTTGGCTCGGCCGCGGCCCCATAACCAGGGACCTTTTTGTTTGGCTTTTGAAGAAAACAAGCTGTGACACCTAATCTCCGGAATGCATAGGTCCAGGTTTCGATATCGTGATGCTTAGGTCAGGGATGGAGTTGGAAATCTCAGCTCCGCGAGAAAAAGGGCAGAGACCTCGGTCTCGGGTCCACACATGTGTGCAAATGAACAGGAGGGACGATGGAATGTGGATGCGTGTAAATGACGCCCCTCTACTCAAGAAAGCATTGGCTAAGCCCAACATTGTCTGCAGCATGATGTGCGATCTCCAAGCTTCTAAACCCTGAACCCTGAACCCTGAACCCTAAACCTTCCTTCCCCGAACGCATGGCACGGGTACCTCGTCCTGGAGCTCTGGCAAGGACCTTAGGCTCCATGCATCGTTGCCAAAAGCGCCGTTTACTACTATCCCTTCGAGTCTCTGTGGAGCTTCAAGCACTACTTGAAGTTGGCACGAGACTTTTTAAAGCACTGTGAAGTGGACTCGCCAGTAAATAAGAGCCCGAAGAAACCGGACAGCAACACAGCCAGGATCTGACATGGCCCTCATTTCTAAGGTAAAAGGGTTCAGGTTCTTGTGCCTACACAAAAACGACATCGAAGGAAAACCAAATGCTTTGCATGACATGACCAAAAATATTAAGATCCGGGCACACTGCGATGCGCGCAGCCCCGGAGAAACCCTGGAGTTTCCTCAAATCGCCCACGCGCCCTAAACCCTCAACCCTGAAGCCCTAAAACTGTAAACACTCAACCCTAAAATCCGAAGTCCGAAAGCAACAACTCAGCATCCGGGGTCCCAACTGCTCCCGCGGCGCGGTCTCTACGGGCGTCTCAGCCGACCCAGCAGCCGCAGCCTCCCACGCGTCCTCTGGGCTTCAACGCGACCAGATTCAGGATGTGATGCGGGTTTAGGGTTTAGGGTTTATAGGGTTCAGGGTTTAGGGACGATGAGCACCAGGTTCAGAACGTTTGAGTGCCGTGAGGTGTCGAGCGGAGGTATGGCTGAAGCGAAGGCAAGGCAAACATCTATCCGTCTCCAGCAGTTGCTGGAGAAGAACCCACATGGATGCTCAGAATTTGCAACATTTGGAAGGACCCCGGGACGGCTTTGTTTGGAAAGAGCCTGGGGACAAACAAAACTGGTGATCAACATCAGTGGGAAGAGGCGGAGCGGGGGGGCGACGCGAGGGAATCGCATAAGCAGAGATGTCCGAGATATCTTGACAGATAGGGTTTTGGAGAAGGGGGAAGGGGTGTAGGGGTTAGATTTGGGGATGGGGCAGGGATTGGACTCGGGCGCAGACTTGGAGGATCATGGATGCGGTTTAGGGTTTAGTGTGTAGGGTCGTGGGGTTTTGACGGGGAGAGCCGGGGTGCTTCTCAAAGTCTTAACGATGCATTCTCAGGGGGAGGGGCTCAATTTGCTTTTGGCGGGGGGCTTGGACTTGAGCTTGAGGGGTCTATTGTTTCCTTATGTTGGCAGGGGGGTTGATCTTAGACTTGGTGGTAGGGGTCGTACCGCCAGCACCAGCAACAGCACCACCACTACTGGTTCGATGACGACACCCTGTCATTGTGACTTCTGCAAGTACGATTCAAGATTTGGATGGTTTGAGTTTGGCGTGTTCCAGGCATGGTCGTGTCCCAACTCCTCGGCCACTTCTGCCTCTGACTCCGACCGCAACAACTCTCCGGGATCGGCGAAGGGCCTGTGGCACAACTCATCCCATCGCATGTCCTCCTCAAAGCAATCATTGTAGTCGTAGACATCGTACTCGCCGTAGTACTCACTATCACTATCATCGTAGTCGCAGTCGACACAAATCCAAATGGCGCCGCGTTGGCGGATGCCGCACTCATCGCAAAAACTCTTCTCGCAATGCTCGCAAGAGTGGACTGTGTCTCCTTTGCCACCACCTTTGCCTTTACCGCTGCAGCGCTCACATATTGATTTGTCGCATCTATCGCACAGCAAAACCGCGTTTCCTTTACCACCGCCCTTCCACCTGTTACACCAATCGCACAACTCACGTTCGCAGACGTCGCAACCCAAGATCGTGTCTCCTTTGCAGTTGCCTCTACAGCAGCGCTCACAAACGGATTTCTCACAAACATCACACTGCAAGAACTGGAACCTTTTCCCACCGCTCTTGGCCTCGATGCAACGACCGCAAAGCTCACGGCCACAGACGTGGCAATCCGAGATCATGTTGCGACGGTCTCTGCCTTTGCCGCTGCAGAGCGCGCATATTGTTTTGTCACAGTTTTCACACAGCAAAACCGCGTTTCCTTTGCCACCGCCCTTGGCTGTGTCGAACTCATCTATGCTGCAACGATCGCAAAGCTCACGGTCGCAAACGTCGCAGCCCAAGATCGTGTCTCCTTTGCCGCCGCCTCTGCCTTTGCCGCTGCAGCGCTCACATATTGATTTGTCGCATCGATCGCACAGCAGAACCGTGTTGCTTTTGCCACCGCCTTTGCGTTCGTTGCAACGATCGCACAGCTCAAGTTGGCAGAAGTCGCAGCCAAAGATCGTGTCTCCTTTGCCGCCGCCGTTGCCTTTACTGCTGCAGCGCTCACATATTGATTTGTCGCATCGATCGCACAGCAGAACCGTGTTGCTTTTGCCACCGCCTTTGCGTTCGTTGCAACGATCGCACAGCTCAAGTTGGCACAAGTCGCAGCCAAAGATCGTGTCTCCTTTGCCGCCGCCTCTGCCTTTGCCGCTGCAGCGCTCACATATTGATTTGTCGCATCGATCGCACAGCAGAACCGTGTTGCTTTTGCCACCGCCTTTGCGTTCGTTGCAACGATCGCACAGCTCAAGTTGGCAGAAGTCGCAGCCAAAGATCGTGTCTCCTTTGCCGCCGCCGTTGCCTTTACTGCTGCAGCGCTCACATATTGATTTGTCGCATCGATCGCACAGCAGAACCGTGTTGCTTTTGCCACCGCCTTTGCGTTCGTTGCAACGATCGCACAGCTCAAGTTGGCACAAGTCGCAGCCAAAGATCGTGTCTCCTTTGCCGCCGCCTCTGCCTTTGCCGCTGCAGCGCTCACATATTGATTTGTCGCATCTATCGCACAGCAAAACCGCGTTTCCTTTCCCACCGCCGTTACGCTTGTTACAACAATCGCACAGCTCAAGTTCGCAGATGTCGCAGCCCAAGATCGTGTCTCCTTTGCCGCCGCCTTTGCCTTTGTCGCTGCAGCGCTCACAGATTAATCTGTGGCAGTTATCACACGGCAAAACCGCGTTTCCTTTGCCGCCGCCTCTGGCTTTGCAGCTGCAGCGCTCACATATTGATGTGTCGCACTTATCACACAGCAAAACCGCGCTTCCTGTCAAACCGGCTTTGCTGTCGTTGCAACGATCGCAAAGCTGACAGTCGCAGACGTCGCAGCCCCAGATCGTGCGTCCTCCTTTGCCGCTGCAGCGCTTGCATATTGATATGTCGCATCTATCGCACAGCAAAACCCGGTTTGCTTTGACATCGCCTTTGCCATCGTTGCAACGATCGCATTGCTCAAGTTGGCAGATGTCGCAGCCAAAGATCGTGTCTCCTTTGCCGCCGCCTCTGCCTTTGCCGCTGCAGTCCTGACATATTGATTTGTTGCATTTCTCACACTGCAGAAGTGCGTTTCCTGGGCCACAGCCCTTCCGGCAAAGATTGCACAGCTCATAGCCGCAAACGTTGCAGCTCAAGATCGTGTCTCCTTTGCCACTTCATGTTCCATTGAGACTGCAACAATCGCAAATATTATATAGTGCACTTACAGATCTCACAACACAGAATTGTTCTTGCTTCGTGCCGGGAACCGCATTCGGGACCACGCTGGCAGCTGGCGCAGACAGAGGCTGGCATGGCTTGAAGATGGGGTGTTCACATGCTGTGGCCTGTGCACTGGGCGGCGGCATCACCTTCCAGCCCCTTCAGCGACTGGGGTCTTCTGCAAGTGCGTACGGTACTAAGAACCTGTCAAGGTGCCAGGCTGGAGAAGTCTACTTCTCTTTACCTTAACACAACATTCGTTATGACATGCTACACTCACAACATCTGGCTGCGATGCGGGACGAAACTCAAGGGTCACCTCCAAACAATACGCCAAGATGACGTACTTAGGATAGGACTTTTCCCGATGAAGCCTGCTTGCAAACAAGTGAAGGATGCAGGCCCTCAGAATCCGAGCAGGCACCCCCCTTACATACTTCTAGCAAAGCTCTACGGCCTGTATTTTACGTGGAATCGCAAGACAAGCAAAAGTCTCTATCCGAAGACTCATGCTTAGGGGGCTTCGGAGCTTAGGAAGCGGTTGAGGGAGGCCGCAAAATTCTTAGTGGGCAAAGGGCACGGGTCAAGGCCTAGAACCGAACATTTGGCGTTTGGGATTTCTTCAGGCGACGGATGGCAATAAGTGAGTAGTAGAGATACAGGTGCCCAATAGGACAGGGGGAAAGGGCTAAACCCCAAACCTTCCATCAGTCAACGTTCCAACCCGGAAGTCTTCACTGTTTCAGCCAGGAGGGGCTTCTGAATTCTTCTGCTCCAGGTGGGACAAGATTTCAAGCGCCTGGACTGCGCCACCGATACACCCTGAACCCGAGGCACCCGGCTATGACTGATGCACTACCATTGTTTCTAGGAGTATGTACCTTCATTCGCATGTACTAATCATGTACACTGCATATTTGTTTATTCTTACCGTCGAGGCCCCTTGCTTGAAGGGTTTCGTGGGAGTGAGGCGCGCAGGGCCACGGCTCTGGGTCGTGGGATGCCGTAGTTCTTGGGCGCACGGGACCGGTGCGATGCATTCAGATACTTTTACCATTGCAGATGGGCAGGTCTTTACCCCAAGTAGGGGCCGCCTTCTCGAGTTAATCTACCTAATGAGCCTTCTTGGGGTTTTCATCTAGAATGTTGCTTACTGCTGAGGGTGCTCATTTTTGATCATGTGAGACATTCCGAGTTCGGGTCAGTAAGTGCCCCCTAAACCCAAAGCTACAACCCCAAACCCTAAACCCCAAACCCCACGGCGGGCTGGACACACTGCATCCAGCCCCTTCGTGCTTCCATCTATCTTACTCCTGGAAGTTGACTTTCTCATTCGTTCTCTGGTTTTTTAGGACCTACGGGCCCTTCTTCCCGACTAAGAACCGTTTGGGTAGAGAGCTCGGAACAGGAGTGTGGACTCGCGTGGTTTTGCAAAGTTCTCGAGGTTGCTCTTTTGCTGTCGAAACCTGAAATCCGCCACTCCGTTCCTAAGTGCTGACAGGCGCTGGATCCTAAGCCCGAACCCAAGGACAACATTAGCAAAGCGTCTTTCCTGTGAACCCTCCCTCTACCCTACACCCTTAACCCCTAAACCCACACCGCATGTACCGCCAATAGCTTCCAACCATCCCTCGCCACCCCTGTGCCTGGTCTGTACCGAGGTCCAAGAGCGGAGCCACAAGGGAATCCACCTCCAGCTCCTTTTGAGGCCCCAGGGTTTAGGGTTAGGGTTTAGGGTTGAGGGTTTAAAGTTTAGGGTTTAGGGTCAGGGTTCAAGGGGCCCGGGTTCGGGGTATTGGGGATTCTGCTGATCTGCTTGCAGGTCCTTAAGAGGCGTGTATCCCTCTGCCCTGTACTAGGGGCCAAGAGGTGAAGCTACCCTTGATTGGGTGGAGGATGTTCAGGTACCGTGATTGTGGCAGCTACAGTCAGAGATGGCTACTTGTACAGTAATCTGGGCAGACTCAGAAACCTAACTGCCTCTGCCGCCCGACCCTGCTGTGGATTTTTTCAAAGCCTGCAAGTCGTCGGAGCTTCAGGGTTTAAGTGAAAAGGGCCTTCTAAGCCCCCTCTGCACAGAAGGGCCGAATATAACGGGTTGTGCTGTCAGGCCCTTAGAAAGTGCTTCTGAGTAGGTTCACTGATAATCCCAAATAACAGCCTTAACAGCTTGGCCCACACAGCCGAGCGGTCCTTGTTGAGGTTGCCATGGGCGTTCAAATACCTCAGGGTATCCTCCACCTTCAGCTCCGGAGGCAGGTGTTGGATGGCTCTCAGACATGCCAGTGAACCGTGGGTGCGTCCGTGTCCGTCCGTCCGTGCGTGCGTGCGTGTCCGTGCGTGGGTGTCCGTGCGTGGGTGTCCGTGCGTGCGTGTCCGTGCGTGTTTCCTTTTTTGTGTCCGTGTCTGTGTGTGTGTGTGTGTGTCTGTGTGTCTGTGTGTCTCTGTGTGTCTGTGTGTCTCTCTCTGTGTGTGTGTGTGTGTGTGTGTGTGTGTGTGTGTGTGTGTGTGTGTGTGTGTCTGTGTGTGTGTGGCTTTCGGGTGGGAGTGTTGTAAGCTCCATAAAGATCCCAGATTGTCCCAGATGTTCAGCAAGCGGCAAAGCGGTTTTGGACCTGGTCAGAGGCTTCTCCAAACCCTAAACCCTAAACCCTAACCAATCTTCTCGGCGGCCAAGCCCAAGTCCTCTTGACCCAGATCCCGTGTCTCTACTTCAGCTACGCTTTTCTCGGCCCCGCAGGGGCCAACAGGCACCCCGACATAGGTGTGGCATCCTACAGATCGCTGTTCCGAGCTGCGATGTCCTGAACCCTGCAAGCCCTGACCGACTCCACGCCCAGTGGAAGGAACCTCCCTCCTTAGAAGCTCTGAAACCCCAAGAAATCTTCCCCTAAGCCCTAAGCCTTAAACCCTAAACCCTAAACCCCAAGAAATTTTCCCCTCCCCGGGCCTTCGAGGCATCCGCATCGTCAGCCTGCATCGGCTCCTTCTGTTGCGGGGAGCTTCGTGGGTCCAAGGTCGCATTAACGTATGGGGCCCCTGCTCCATACTCCCCTTAGAACCTTAATAAGGATAATATTTTTAACATCCTCTTGGGTCTTATATGAACGAAATGAAAAAATAATTCCCAAGGGGGATATAGTGCCATGGGCCCAGGAGCGCCTAAACCCCCAAAACCTTAAACCGCACCATGACATCGGCTCCTTGCTTACCTCGCCATGGGTGCTCAATTTCTTCCCCTCAAAAGGGGAAGGACAGAGGCCCCCAGGCACTCAGCTACAGCGACGGAATTTTGGCGCCCACGCGATTTTGTGTGCTTTCGGTGGTGTTGGATTATAGTGGGAGGTCCCCCAGCGCCATCTACACTCTACACGTCTGCCATGCACCTGAAAACCAAGCCTATTCTCCATCAACAATCCTAGGATACAACGAGTTCACAGCACCTCAATTCAGGGCCCCTTTCAGTCTAAGACACCCAAGGCCACCACAAATGCCTCAGGGGGTAGGGGCATTCGGTTTGGCATACCAAGACTCATGGTTTAGGATTTAGGGTTTAGGGGGACTCACAAAAGGAGCCTCGGCGTACAGGCTCTCCTTGGAGAGTCTTACAAGCGAAGCCTTCATTTTCTGCGGCAAATACCCTGTGACTGACTGTCTAAGCCTTCAATTAAGGCCTAATAAAGTTAGTTCGTTGATGATGTGACTACTTTAAACATTTGTCTGCTGAATAATTACATCGAATCGCCAGCAGTGATAGTTTCTCTGCAGAAGTCAAACACACTTGATATTTCATCCTCGTCTAGCTTGCTCGAGATGCGAGCGACTAAGCCCATAATCGCGAGCCTGGTCTTCATCATCATCCATGGGCTGATCGACGACGTCCTGAGAAGTGCTCAAAGCTCGGGTTCAGTGTTCAGGGTATGACCTTTGGCTTTAGGTCATCAGGTGCAGGGTTGAAGGCTTAAACCCTAAACCCTAAACCCTAAACCCTAAACCCTAAACCCTAAACCCTAAACCCTAAACCCTAAACCCTAAACCTAAACCGGGTTTAGGTTCAAGGTGCGCGGCGCGGCGTCCCACCTGGCTTCGGCTTGACTGTGGGCTTCTTAGCTTCCAAGGGAACCCAGGGCGAAAGGAGGGCATGTACGCACCAGGCATCCGAGGACCTCTTTCTTGCAAAATGCTCAGGGTTTAGGGTTTAGGGTTTAACCTCCACCCACCCCAAACCCTTGTCAATGAGGACTCAGGACTCTCTCAAGTGACCCTAAACCCTCTCAACCCTGCCAGACGCTTCTTTCAGAAAGGTCCTCCTCTGGACTTGGCTCCTCAATCACTTCGGCCTCCCCAGTGTTTTGGCTTAAGGCCACGTGGTCTCTTTCCCAGGTTCCTTTCCTTAGGAGTGTTTCGGGGAATCCTCAAAGGGTGCAACCTTACAGGTTTGAGTCTTCACCCCTCGGTTTCTTGAAAACACTCTGAAGCTAAGGTCGTCTTGTTGGGGTGCAACAATCAGAAGTCAGGTCGCCCGGTTTTGGTTTTTTTGGGGGGTGGGGGGGGGGGGGGGGGGGGCGAGGAGAAGAATACCCGAACGGGGATATCTAAGGGCTTACGTAGGACAGTTCCCTACACCCTAAACCCTAAACCCTAAACCCGAAACCCGAAACCCTAAACCCTAGACTCTCAACCGCAGCTCCAGCTTCTTGGAAGCAGTGGCCTCTCCGCCCCGTACATCACACCCTTAAAATCCCACGAAAAAAGGCAACGTTTGTCTGCCAAAGCCCTTAGGTTTAGGGTTTAGGGTGTAGGGTTGGGAGTTTAACTAGACCCCGGAGTAACCTAGAAATGAAAGGGTGCCCTTTTTGGTTTGATCAAATAGTCGTATAGAGGCCGCCCGAGAGTTCGTAGAAAACAAGGAAGAAGGATACTTTTGGGCGTCCTGGAACCTGAAAGGGAGTAAAGATTCGGACTGAGCCATGGGCTCCCCCTGTGGAAACATTGGTGGGTTTAGGGTTTAGAGTTTGGGTCTTGGGATTTTTGAGGGTTTAGGGCTCGGGGTTTCGCGCGTTTCGCGCGACATCTGACGCGCCCGCAACACCCAACTTGAAACGCTCCAAAAGCCAAGGATCCCCTAAACCCTAAACCCTAGTCCAACCTGGAAACCTCTACTGGGGGCTGTACTTCCAGAGGGTTCCTTTGCTACTACCTCAAGAATCTTTCCCCCTACTTTCCAAGGTCTGTCGAAGTCTCCCCAAACCTCTAAAAGCCCCCAAACCAGAAGTCCTCAAACCCTAAACCCTAAACCCTAAACCCTAAACCCTAAACCCTAACCCTGAACACCACGAGGCCTCACGCAGGTCAATGGCGGGGGGGTCTGGCCGAGGCGAGGGAGAGGGAGGGCTTCGGAGAGGGTCTTGGGTTGGGGTTTAGGGATTAGGGTTTAGGGTTTAGGGTTTAGGGTGTATAGAAGGGAAGCTCGCTGGTGCTAAAAGCACCCGGGCCGCTCGCTTGCGTTAGCATGTAGTCCCACCCCAACCACCCAAACTATTCTCATTTAGGGTTTAGGGTTCACCCCCCAAACCCCCCTCAAGGGGGGCTTTCTTGCTTTTTGCAGAGAAAGAGCAGGGCGGGGTCTCCCGAGCTTCATGGAGCCTGTCAGTGGCTCGTAGGCTTCTTGGAGCTTTCACGGAGTAAAATGGAAGGTGCCCAAAACCGTCAATTGCAATACAAAAAACCGACATTTTCGGGCTTGAAAGGGCAGCAAAAACGGTCGGGGGTAGCAGGGGCCTCGGCCGGCCCCTGCTTTTCAACATGGAGGGTGCCCAAAACCGTCGATTTGCAATACCTGGATCTCAGGCTTCAAGAGTATTGGGGAGGTCTGAACAGGGCCTGAGACCCTGTCAGCTCAGGCCCCAGAGGCCCTCTGAGGCCCGAGCCCTGGCCACAAATCCGGAACTGTGGTCAGGGCGTCCCGAGGTCCAGGCAGGGTCCTAGGCGGGTCCCAGGAGGGGGGTCCAGAAGGTCCCAGGAATTTTTCAGGAGGGTGCCAGGGGGTCCAAGGGGGTTTCAGGGGGGTCCCAGGGGGGTCCCAGGGGGGTCCCGGGGGGGTCCCAGGGAGGTCCAGGGGTGTCCCAGGGCGCAGGTTCGGTTTCAAAGTTTTTCTGCACGTTTTTTGCAGATTGCCCCCTACACCAGCCCAGAAGGAGGGGGGGTCCCTGGATTCTGCCACTCAAGGCCCGGAACTGCCCCGGGGGTACCCCCCGGACCCCCAAAAAACACCAAACACCTCAATGGTGCGGGGTTTGGGGTCCAAATCATATTAGCGCCCTAGGTCTGAGGCGTAGCCAGGCACTGCAGGCCCCGTCTACCGGGAGGCTTTACCCTCCCTCACCGTTCTGTAGAGACGCTCGGTCGGGGACCTCGGTCGAAGCCTCGAGCGCCCATGCAAATGGACAGCGGCGCTCTCGGCAGTTTAGGGTTTAGGGTTTAGGGTTTAGGGTTTAGGGTTTAGGGTTTAGGGTTTCGGGTTCGGGTTTCGGGTTTCGGGTTTCGGGTTTAGGGTTTAGGGTTTAGGGTTTCGGGTGTGCTCACCCTTGTACTCACGGTTCTTAATAGGGAGTATACTGCTCTCGTTTTAAATCCTTACTAACTAATTAGGGCTGTTCGTACCAGGGGGAACATCCCAATTTAGCACGGGTATCTTGGGCAGTTTCTATTCTGATTGGTGCCAGCTATATTACCAAAAAAGAGCACCCAGAAGGAACAAATAGAACCCCCCCCCCCCCCCCCTCCCCGCCCCCGCCCACACTCTCCCTTCTTTTGTTTGAGGCTCCGTGGGGTGTGCTGTTTAGGGCTTAGGGTTTCCCTCTAAGAGTGACAACCAGAAGTGTGGATCCTGTTGAGGGTTCAGGCCCCTAAACCCTAAACCCTAAACCCTAAACCCTAAGACCTAAACGTTCTGAGCGCTTTTCGGATTGCAGCTGG
>CAJNDS010000297.1:0-12500 GCA_905221605.1 Symbiodinium natans | reverse complement strand
CTCCCCTTAGAACCTTAATACATTTAGGGTTTAGGGTTTAGGGTTTTATAGAAACAAGAAAAACAATAATTCCCAAGGGGGATATAGCCTCTGTCGCCTTTCTGCTTGCCGCCACCTTTGCCTTTCCGCCGGTCGCCGCTCAAACCTCGGATTGGTTTGGGGTTTGGGGTTTGGGGTTTGGGGTTTGGGGTTTGGGGTTTGGGGTTTGGGGTTTGGGGTTTGGGGTTTGGGGTTTGGGGTTTGGGGTTTGGGGTTTGGGGTTTGGGGTTTGGGGTTTGGGGTTTGGGGTTTGGGGTTTGGGGTTTGGGGTTTGGGGTTTTGGGGTTTGGGGTTTGGGGTGTGGGGTTTGGGAATTGGGGTTTGGGGTGTGGGGTTTGGGGATTATAGGGCTTAGGGTCTAGGGTCTAGGGTTTGGGGTTTGGGGATCTAGGGTTTGGGGTATTTGGGGTCTGGGTTTTGGCGCTCAGGGCTTAGGGATAGGGCGTGCCTGATGAAACCCATAGACCCTTCAGGAACGGTTTGTGCATGTATGTGTGTACAATGCACCTAGACATCTACACTCGAAATATCCTAAATTGCAAGAATAACTCACCATACCCCAAACCCATACCCCTTAACCTATGAAAGTAGAATACAAAGGGATTCTAAGGGAGGAATTTTCCATACCCCTTGATTTCCTTTAACGGGTATGCCCTAGGGGTATGTTGAATATTTCTTCGATAAACCCTGAACCCTAAAACTTTTTGCTAACGGAAGTCTTTCAGTGCCCCAACACCCCCCCCCCCCCCCCCTGCAAAAACAAACGCCCTTTTGAACCTGGACCCTAAACCCCCAGAAAACAAAAGCAACACATCTTCCTTATAAGGTCAATATAGGGATCATTCTTCCTTATTTTTGGGGTTCTTAAGCAAACAGTAGTGGTTCAAGGGGAGTTCGTGTGGGAGCCATTTGCGGTTTAGGGCTCAGGGTCTTAAAGTTTAGGGTTTAAGGCCTAAAGTTTTAAAGGGAAGCCGTACCCCAAGTAAAGGAAATAAAGGGGGTACCCTCCCCGGAAGACGCCAATCCAGAAGCAAAGCCCTGCCTTTGCGATCGCCTGAATTCAAGGGACTTGGGAGTTGTTCTAAAAGTTTGGGACCCTAAAGATAGTACAGAGCCCTACTATCTACTGTTTGCTTAAGGACCCCCCCCCCCTTAAAAAAAAAATCTTCCTATTAGTAGGGAAACTGTAGAACACACCCACCAACCATTCTGGTCGGAGGGGCTTTTCTTCGCAGCAGAGATGATGTAAGCCGTGGGGTGCTTGATCTCACTTGCCTCATGATTGCTACAGCTTAGGGTTTGGGGCTTAGGTTGGGTGCATTCCCAGAAGAACCTGGAGACTTCCATGCTAATGAAGGAATTGTGCCCTGTATCATACATGGGGATCCTAGCATGATCTCAAGCTATATTGGCAACTAAGGGTTGCAGTGCCTAGGCCTGAAACCCAGCCCGGCAATGACTACCTAGAGGGCCAACCTTGAGAACCCAAAACCTACTTTTCTTCTAGTTCCGATAAGGGGGATTTATACGAGGAATCTACAAAGAAGTAGGTTTTGGGCTCTTGAGAGAGGGTTTATGTTGGTTCAGTGTTTAGGGTGCAGGGCTTGGGCTTCTCCTCCCACCCACCTAGCCACTGCACTGCGTGGCTTAGGCAAAGACGTGCAGGTGCAAAGGAAGTCGTCAGATAGCAGTGCAGAAAGAAGGTGGAGCAAGGGAAGAGGCCTACCCAGCTGGTTTTTGCTTTTTCGCCTTGCTGACTCCCTTTGAAACTTAAGGTTTGGGGCTTAGGGCTTAGAATTCTCTAAGCCCTAAGCCCTAAACCCTAAATGGCTGCAGGAGGTAAGTTTGACCGGGACCTATGATTTCAACAGCACGTGGTGCACGTGGGTTTAAGGATGGAAATTCCAATGACCCAAATCTCGGGCTATCTGGCTATCTGTGGTCTGCTCCGAGAGGCAAACGGCCTGCCTACCCCTAAACCTTCAAACCTAACACCCTAAACCCTAAAACCTAAACCCGAAACCCTAAACCCTTTACCTTGGGATGTTCCCCCTTATACTTACAGTATTGACGCGGGTACTATAATCTCTACACAGGACTGTTAGTGTGAACATCCCAACCTTTAGTCTGAGCCCTTCTCCACCGCCTCCTGAACCCCAAGCCCTGAACTGCTGGAAACCCTAAGGTTCCTTCAGGTACCTACCCCCCATGAACCCCCCCTCCCCAAGCCCTAAACCCTAAATCCTAAACCCTACTGAATGAACTCTAGGGTTCTGAAGGGAGGAGGGTTCATGGGGGTAGGTACCTAGGGAACCTTAGGAATATTCGGTGGGTTACATAACCCCCCCCCCCCTGTAACTCCCCTCCCTGAAGAACCCTCCAACTACTGTTTGCTTAAGAACCCCAAAACAATAAAAACATTAATACGGAAAAACATTTTTTGTTCTTTCTGGGTTCTTAAGCAATTAGTAGATAACTGAAAGATCCCGCGTGCGGAACCAGAAGCTCGACCCAGGCCTTCTTCTCGATGCTTTGAAGAATAATCATTGCCTGCTGGGGCTGGTCTCTTTTGGCTTCGAGAAGAGGGTTTAGGGTTTAGGGTTTAGGGTTTAGGGTTTGGGGTTTAGGGTTTAGGATTTTCAGGATGCTTGTTGCAGCCGCCCGCTCAAGGGACTCTACCTCGGTACCCTTGGGTTTGGGGACCCTCTAAGGGAACATCAGGAGCCCCTATTCGGGGAAACCTCTTAGGGGCACATCCGTAGGGGTGCGAGTATGACTCTCTGGACTCGCAAAGCGGACAAGCCAAGTGGTTTAGGGTTTAGGGTTTAGGGTTTGGGGTTTAGGGTTTAGGGTTTGGGGTTTGGGGTTTAGGGTTTAAGGTTTAGGGTTTCTGCTTTAGGGTTTAGGGACCCTTCACCTTTCTCCAGCCTCGTCATCCCCAGTCTTCGCCAGCCACTCCTTCCACGCAGCGCAAGGCTGCAAGGCAAGGCAACGCTGAAGCTGTGAACGGGGTGGAGGGTTTAGGGTTTAGGGTTTAGGGTTTAGGGTTTAGGGTTTAGGGTTTAGGGTTTAGGGTTTAGGGTTTAGGGTTTACGGTTTAAGGTTTAGGGTTTAGGGTTCCAAGGTAGAACCCTACGAGACCCAGGAGTAACCTAGGAATAAAAAGGGCGCCCCTTTTGGTTTTAAGGGGACTAACAGGGAACCCCAACCCGATGAATGTCCTGACGAGAAACTGAGCACACTGTCCCAGTTTTCGGCAAAACCCATGACGACTTAAGGAGGTGCAGACGCCCAACCCGAACGCCCAGAACTTCCCCCCCCTGGGTGCCCTCCCAAGACGGAAAACCAAACCACACTCGGCCTTCGATTCGTGAACTCCGGCTTCACACGCAGGTTACTTTGGACTCAAAGTGAAGGGCTAGACGATGGTGCACCACATGTTGCACCGAACCGTTTGACCCTCAGCCCCCTCTCTGCAACTGGAACCAATACCACCCCTGACTCCCAAACCTCACATCCTAATCCCCCAGCCCTCCCCCCCAAGCCAGGTTGAAGTCTTGGGACCTCTAAGGTCAGGGTTCAGTTTGGGATGTTCCCCCTTCTGCTAACAGCTCCTTACTAGGGATTTTATCATAGGGGGCACTATCATCCCCACTAAGGGCTGCCAGTACAAGGGGGAACATCCCAACGTTCAGGCTTTCAAAGCGTCCTTGACCTCGTTGAACCGGATTTCTTCCGACAGCCTGCCCTGGCGAAGCCGGGGCGCTGACTCTCATGCGGCCATGGTCTCCTAGAGACCTACTTACGGCTGTAAGAAGACCCAAACCCTAGGGTTTAGGGTTTAGGGTTTAAGGTTTAGGGCCTAACCCTAAACCCTATAAACCCAATCGGCATCACATCAGGTGGCGTTGATTTACCATGCCTCCCTCAAACATTCAAGGCAAACTGCCTGGGCTACATTTTAACCTAACCCTAAACCCTAAACCCTAAACCCTAAACCCTAAAGCCAAAAAAGGGCAAAAAGGGTAGCACTGGGCTAGCAAGATGAACCCTGTCTGGTGCAACTTTTCCCTCGGGGTTGATATTGGGGGCCTACGGGCTGAGCTGAAGGCAACCCTAGACCCTGACCCCAGGACCGATCCTACAGCTTTCCGAAACCCTAAACCCTAAACCCTAAACCCTAAACCCTAAACCCGAAACCCTAAACCCTAAATTCTGCACATTCCGAAGAAGGGACTGGCGCCGGCAAGCGGAATGGCTCGGGAGCTGCAGTCTTTGGTCGACAAACTGATCGAGATGACAACAATGTAGACGTGACGTACGCTCAAAGCGTAGGCCGATTTTGGTAGTGAGCTCTGTGTGGCTGCTTCTGCTGTGCCACGTATTGTGTGCCGATGCTGGCATGGTGCGCGGTTGCATTGTAGGAGCCCGAGCCCAGTTCTGCCGAATCAGGTACAACGGCGCACACGGATGAGGGAGGTGCTAACGGCAACCTCTCGCTCCGTCGTAGAAGATTCTGTTACCCTGACGGTTTGAGTTGAGTTGAGTTGAGTTGGCATTCCGAGCCGCAAGCCAGCGCCGGGAGCTGTGTGCTCAGGTGTATTGAGGGCTGAGGGTCTGAGGGTCGAATCCTGTGACCCCATGTCGGGATGAATCGGTGGCCAGGGAATGCGCGCCCAAGGCGTTAGCGAAAGTGCAGCTTAGCATCACGATGTCCCAAGGTTGATGCCTGTTTCAACCTACCTGATAGCGACAGGTATGTGTGTGTGTGTGTGCTTTGGTTGTCCCGGACAGATTTCCCATGCAACGTCCTGCAGTGTATGCAGGCTGGACGAGGACATGCATCGGAGGCTTGATTGACGCCACGTCCTGCCTTTGACGGTTTAGGGTTTAGGGTTTAGGGTTTAGGGTTTAGGGTTTAGGGTTTAGGGGGTTTGGGTCACATGCAGGAAGAGAGGGTGATGCGAAGCATCATAAAGAGGGAGAGCCCTGAACCCAGATGCACGACAACCTAAACCCTAAACCCCACGAGTCCTTAGCCCTCAGCCCTTTGCGTGAGGCCTCTTGAGCCCGCATCACCCTGGTAGTCACAGCTACGGCCGGCGGCCCGGTACTGATAGGGTTTAGGGTTTAGGGTTTAGGGTTTAGGGTTTAGGGTTTAGGGTTTAGGGTTTAGGGTTTAGGGTTTAGGGATTAGGACACACATGCGCGCAGTCGGGCTCCTGGATTCAGGCCTAAACCGAAATCCGCATCACCAGCTTGGAGCAACGCCGATCAAAAGCCCCGTCCTAGAGTCTAAACCCTAAACTTGGGATGTTCCCCCTTGTACTAAGAGCCCTTCATAGGAAAACAGGGGGTAGGATTCTCCCTACGAAGGACTGTTCGTATCAGGGGGAACATCCCAACCCTAAACCCTAGACCCCCTTTCACCCCAAGACCTCAATAGGTAGCATACAGGAATACTACTTGCCTAAACTCTTTTTACATCCAGGCCTCTGAAGTCTAAACTCTACATCCTGAAACCCTAAAACCCTAAACCCTGAAACCCTAAACCCGAAACCGCTGACGCGAGGAGAGGGGAAGATAGGGGAAGCGTGCGAGGGCGGGGCGTGGCTGTTGAGCCACCCGATCTTTCGGGACAGCTTCGTGGAGGTGTTATTCCTGGCAGGGTTTAGGGTTTAGGGTTTAGGGTTTAGGGTTTAGGGTTTAGGGTTCGCCACCCGCACTGCAGTTTAGGGTTTAGGGTTTAGGGTTTGGGGTTTGGGATTTAGGGTTTATGACATATTCCCTTGAGTTTTAGATGAACACATATGAAGCATGCATTCCTCCGGAAACTCTACGGCTTAGGCCAGGTGAGTCTCATGACAAAGTCTCAAGACGAAATCCTCCCGAAATCCTCCTTACAACAACCCTAAAGCCTAAACCCCGTCGCCAAGTAACTACCCAAAAACGGTCCTTAATTGAGCCTTATCGCGCTGCTGTTCGGCTAGGGTTAGGGTTCATACTGTGAAAGCCCAGAAACCATGTCACAATAAGGGCAGCCTTGTTGGGGTTGGTTACGTTACAAGGGAACCTTGAACCAACAGAAAGGGTAAAGGGTACGTACCACGGGGCTACCAAGGCATACTTTGAAAGCACCTGCGACGTTCGGGTTCTGTCCTCTTCGCGAAGCCCTCATTGTGCCTGCCAGGGTTTAGGGTTTAGGGTTCAGGGTTTAGGGTTTAGGGTTTAGCGTTTAGGGTTTAGGGTTTAGGGATTAGGCTTTAGGCTTTAGGGTTTAGGGTTTCGGGCTTCGGGCTTCGGGTTAAGATCTCAGGGTTTTAGGGGTTGAGGGTTGCAGGAAGTTGAGCAAGGCACGCAAAATTGGACAAAACAAGCTCCATGGCCATCATCCTCATCCCCAAAGAGCCCAATATTGCTTAACTAAGGAATATTCCTTAAATCATATGGGGATCCTTGATATGATTTAAGGTGCATTCCTCACTTAAGGGATATTGGGCTCTTTGGGTCATCTTCATCATCATCATCACCATCAGTATTGCAGTGTGCATGGTTGGGGAACGCTTGCTCTTGTGACTCTTGTGGAATGTGCGCGGATGCAGGTCCGGCAATCAGAGATGCGCATCAGTACCTCCCCACTCAAACCCCCTAATTCACCCTCCACTTGAAACAGGAAACCCAAGATGTTCTGAGGGAGAGCCGAGCAAATGCTAACACCTTATAAGGTGTAGGGATGTTTAGCGTAACCTCACCCCCCACCCCCCGCCCCCAAAGGGCCTCACACCTTTCCCCGAGCCCGTGCCGGATCCACCCATGGCGGCTGTCAGTGGGCCTAGTGAACCTTAAACCCAATCTTGAGGGGTGTGTTTTTCACCTCCAAGGTTGGCAACGACCGGAATTTGGGAAGCGTTTCGAGGAGGTGGTTCAGCAACGTGGGGGCGCTTCCAGAAGAGTTGTCCGGCACATGCGGCAGAAATCTATGAGATGGTGGTTCCCAGCATGCAAAATCCTAAGCCCCAAACCTTTCAACTCGTCTGATAAAGCCTGAAACTCTACAGAATAAGGCTGAATCTGACATGCTGGACTTTGCATCTGCATCCCACGTAAGAAGCCATCGGTGCGAGCGCCCCATGTTTGCAATCCGCCCTGCCCTAACCAAACCCTAAGACCCTTAAACAGCCCTAAAGTGCCTGCCGGAGGCCTCCTAGGCCCCTAAACAGCGAAACGGACGTGAGCCGCGCAAGCCTTAGACCTTCAACCCTATACCCTCGACCCGGAACCCCAAACCTTGAGCCCTAAACCCCTTGGAAAGGGTGGCACTAGACGGGCCCTTGGCTTCCGCTTAAAGACCCTTGGGGATGAACGCCATAGCTGGGGATTAGGGTTTAGGGTTTAGGGTTTAGGGTCCTTATACTGACAGTCCTTAGTAGGGATTATAGTGGGGGGTACTTTCATCCCTATTAACCACTGCCCAAAACATAGCTCTTTGAGGGAGCACAAGGTTGAGGGTTGTTGCTGCCACCCGCCTAGGCTGACGGTAAGATGCACGGCTGAGGGTTAAGGGTCTAGGGTTAGGGTTTTTGGGTTTGGGGCTTGTAATCGCTCACGCTCGGACAAGCCACGCGAGGCACACAACAGGGCTAAGGGGTTGTTTGTCACCCGTCATATGAAGTAGGGTATATATTTCTTGTATCCCCAAAAGGACACCCAATTTATACACTCACCAATTTTAAAAAGGAACTTTATATACACTCACCCAGAACAATCATACAAACCCTGCTTCATATGGTTTGGGGTTCAGTGTTCTTTAGGTTTCAGCGTTTGGGGGGAACAGCGACAACAAGAGAGATACACCCTACTTGGCATGCACACCCCTGCACCCTAAAC
Organism: Symbiodinium natans; assembly: GCA_905221605.1. Lineage (NCBI taxonomy): Eukaryota > Dinophyceae > Suessiales > Symbiodiniaceae > Symbiodinium > Symbiodinium natans. The sequence goes on along the minus strand of CAJNDS010000297.1, from coordinate 4,574 downwards.
CCTAAACCCTAAACCCTAACGAGACATGGCCCTGCATTCGATTTCTTCAAGCTTTTCTCCCATGGACACCTTTTTCGGCCGGGCGTTTTGGATGCATGGTCATTGCGAGGCTACTGGCTTCCGGATGCATGGAAGGTGCTGTGCTTATCCTAAACTCTAAACCCTAAAAGGGGCGCCGGAGTGGAAGGGCGTTCTCCCTGCACTTCTCGGGTTCATGGTTTTGGGCGTGCTGCAAAGTCATCGAGCCGACTTTGAAATCGGTAGGAGCTGCCAGTCTTAGGGTGCTACATGCATGTTCTTCACAATACATATGCTACCAGATATGTACATACACATGCATATGTGCGTGTATGTATATATGTATGAAAATAGGTCAGAGCCTTCCTAGCCGAGTCTAGTCTGCTAGGATGATGGGTCAGACTGGCAAGTTCGTCAAGAAGAAATGCAAATCACCAGGTTTCAGTACCTCAGTGCAGGCTTCAGGGCCATGTGAGGTCCAGTGGGTTTAGGGTTTAGGGTTTAGGGTTTAAGGTCTGGAAAACTAGGAACAGCAAGGCTGCGTCGCCTTAAACCCTAAACCCTAGCATCAACGATACATGCGAACATCTCCAACACAGGAGCCGAGGGTTTAGGGTTTAGGGTTTAGGGTTTAATTCTAGCACGCCCGCGGGCTCCCTATTACCTCACTGTAGCTCACATGTAGACTGCCCCCGCCGCCCGCCCAAAGGGGTATTATTACGCAGGCTGCAGCCCGCATCACGCCGAAAACCCATTCGAAGAAAAGAGCCCCCCCCCCCCCCCCCCCCAATTTCACGAAATTGCCTCAAGCTGTTCAGTCCGCCTCCCCCCCCCGCCTCCAGTACCCTGGGAGAATGACAGGGTTGCCCTTTCTTTCTGCATTCAGCCTTCCAAAAGCCTCCAAAAAATCTCCGACGAGTCCTGAAGCCCACAACCCAAGAAACGAGCTATGAAGCATCCTAGCATCCTGGTTGCGTCTCAATCCCATCTTCACGAGACTGAACCCTTGTTTAAATGAGGGTCCTCAACACCCAGCCCATCTCATCTTGGTGTGTCCCTCTGCCCCTATGTTGGGAACAACGTGCTGTGGTGCCAAATGAGATAGCAGATAGCGTTTAGGGCCATGATATGAACCGCAATATTCATGGCGACATCCGAGCCCGCAGGGTGTTGCCGAGGCTGCTTTTTCTCAGATGTATGCCCCAAAGGGTGTCAGAGAAAACCAACCCCAAAAAGGTTCATGCGGAACCTGATTCCCCTCATTTTGCTGCAGAGCATCATCCTCGCTCGCTTGGGCTCGGATTCCATGCCGCCTCAGACATACTGCTGTCTTGGAACTTCGGCGGGTCGGGGACTTGGGTGTTCAGTCCACTGTCTAGGATCTGTTGAGTTTCCTGACAACAGTGGCCCTGCCATTGCTTGGGAAGTTTTCGTGTTCAACTTTGAGAAATCATACGCCCCTATTCTCATGTGCTAAAAGGCAAATTCTTTATGTCCCGTCCAGCTTCTGTCCTTGAACATCATAGAACCAACTCCAACACCGGTCAAGAGCCACTCTGGCTTACAGAGTTCTTAAGTTGAGGGCGGTTCAAGGGGGGGGGGTAATGTAACCCAAGGTTCCCTAAGACTCCCTACTACTCCCTAAGGCTCCCTAGGTACCTACCTTCCATGAACCCCTCTCTCTAAGAACCCTGTAACTTGCATATGGTGGGGTTCAGCGGCTCTGGCGCTTTCTTTGCGCCTGAGCCACCGGAAGGTTGTCTGCCCTTGAAGAGTGTGCACAGCGCAGCCCCTGCATAAGAAACCGTTTCATACCCGGGGATTTTGGGCGATCTTTTTCGCTGAGAAACTTAGGGTACCCTGGTGTGGGCGGGCCAGTTCGTAGATGTCAAGCAAGCCTGCACGAAAGGGCCCGACGACGAAGCCTTGTTTTGGCTTCGCGGCCGGCTACGGGCTGAAAGAATCGCCTTTGTCATCTTGACCGACCCTTTTGTGTTTGTGTGTGTGTGTGTGCGCACGTGTGTGTGTGTGTGCGTAACCTCAGCCGGCCAGAGGCTTGATAACACAGCTTTTGTCATCTCTTGACCGACCGTGTACGTGCTCCCCGCCCCCTCTCCCCTCTGCACTCCCGATGACAAAAGCCCTGCTTTTGGCGTCGCAGTCGGCTACATACGGGTCGAAAAGCAAGTCTTTCGGCATCACTGGACAGAGCCTGTGTGTCCCGAGCCCGAGGTCAGAAGCCTTGTTTTTTGGCTTTGCAACCCGCGACAGGCCCAAATGCAAGGCTTTTGTCATCTCTTGACCGATCCTTCATTTAAGGGTTCGAACTGAAGACGGTGTCCGGATTGAGGATTCTACTTCTGAATGTCTGTGTCTCTGCTCCAAGCATTCTCTGAAATTTCAGGCTCGAAAGTTCTAGCAGCTCGCGGCGGCAAGTAGCTCGACGCAACCCCGCATTACATTTTCGAGCGGCCCAGCTGCACGCCGGAACACGTCCTCGGGGCTTCGATCCCGAATGCGCTATTCTTAAAACAATTCTCGCGGCCGCAACTGACCAACTTTTCCTCTCTCGTTGTTCACCACAAGTGCTGGCCGAGTCGCCAATGATGCCGCTCATCATGCCGCCCATAAGACCTGAAAATAGGGTTTAGGGTGTAGGGTTTAGGGTTTGGGGTTGAAGGTCTGTCAGCAACCTGTCGAAGGCCTCCACCCTCAAACCCACATTCTCAGGACTTTTGGGGCACGATCCCTTGAAGGGGCATGTACGAAAATAGGCATACGGGGTACCCTTTTTGGGGTCCCTTTAAGGGGAGTCTCTTCTATTTGGGGGTAGAAGAGGGGGGGGGGGTACCTTTTTGGGGTCCCTTTAAGGGGGGAGTCCCTTCTATTTGGGGGTAGAAGAGGGAGGGGCTACTACAATCCCTATTACGAGCTGTTAGCATAAGGGGGAACATCCCAACTTATATGCATACATTGTACATCGTATGTGCTACATAGCTTCATGAAGTACGGTTTATATTCCTTGTACCCCCAATACGACACCTTTATATGCACTCACCAATACGGGTGGTTGTCAAAATTATGGTCTCTTTTTGGATCCCTATTATCATACGGCCCCTCATGTTTAGGGTACCCCAAAAAGGGATCATCATTTTGACACCCATATTACAAAAGAACCTTATAATACACTCACCAATGTCGGAAATATAAACCCTGTTTGATGCCACCCCTATATGGTCAGTGGGTGCCTCCTTTAGTCCCTGTCCCTGCAAACCGAATCTGAGCTGCTTCAGGGCCCAGAGCCTTTGAGCCCCTTGTAACCTCGCGAGCTACCTTAAGAGCCCAAAAACCCCGGCCTGTTTTGTGGGTTCCCGCCTTTTGGTAGGCTCTTCGAGAAACATATCCCCGTATAGGATTCTTGGGAATTCCTGCCAACAGAGTAGGTGTTGGGCTAAGGTAACCCTAGCATAAGCCCTTTTGCATCCCCTCCCCCCGACTGTAGGCCACCCGAAGCCCGAAGCCTCAACCCTAACCCCTTCCGACTACTTGCTTAGGAACCACCCAAGAATAATCAACGCTTTTTTTTTTGGGGGGGGGGAAGAAGAATAATCCCTATCTTCGACTTATAAGGGAAGAATACCGTTGTTTTTGGGTTGAGAAACCCTAAATCCCTAAACCCCTAAACCCCTAATTCCTATACGGGGGGCAACCAAAGGGGGAAAGGAAACCAGGAAATCAACCCCAACAATCACCCTAAATTTATATTCCCCAGACCAACCAGCAATACACCAAAGAACACGGACAAAGAGAAACCCAGGAGGGGAGTTAGGGGGAACAGGATTCGCACCCTTAGAGCCAAACCCCTCACACCAAGGTTCTACCTTTTCAGTATGACACCAGCTTGTACTGGCCATCCTTGAGCCAACAAATTTTATCCACAGGGAATATTGCCCTCCTTATACAACCAGAAGTCCTTTGAAGCTCCGCACCCTAAACCCTAAACCCTAAACCCTAAACCCTAAACCCTAAACCCTAAACCCTAAACCCTAAACCCTAAACCCTAAACCCCCTCAAAAAGCCCTTCAGAGCTCTGAGGCGAGGCCGGCCTCCCAGACCCTCGCCGAGGACGGCGCTGGCGGCCTCGATCTTCTCTCTTCACAGCAACGCAGCTGGGGTAGGGTTTAGGGTTTAGGGTTTAGGGTTTAGGGTTTAGGGTTTAGGGTTTAGGGTTTAGGGTTTAGGGTTTAGGGTTTAGGGTTTAGGGTTTAGGGTTTAGGGTTTAGGGTTTAGGGTAATTAGCACCCAAAATGGCCCGTAATCAGTGCTCTGATTTGGGGGATCCTTTGCCGATAACTGAGCATACCGGAGCTTCTCTAGACTGCTTCTTGGGTACCTTAGAAAACCGTTCCGGATCATAAGAACCCCCCAAAGGACCATAACCTCGAGAAGTGACCGTCTAAGGGACCATAACCTCGAGAAGTGACCGTCTAAGCCCCAAACCTTCACCGCAACAATCGCTCCTTCCTCCTGAACAAGAATCCCCCCCCCCCCCCCCC
>CAJNDS010000296.1:85000-171644 GCA_905221605.1 Symbiodinium natans | reverse complement strand
TTTTGAAAGCCCCAACCTTTCAAAATTTTAAGGATTTTAAGGATTTTAAGGATTTTTAAAATTTTAAATGGGCCTGCCTCTTTCCGGAAAATAATTGAATTTTCTTTCTAATTTTTAAGGATTTTAAGGATTTTATGGATTTTAAGGATTTTAAGGATTTTAAGAAATTTAAAAGGCCTTAAATTCCTTAAAATCATTAAAATTTTGAAAGGCCCGGGCTTTCAAACTTTTAAGGATTTTAAGGATTTTAAGGATTTTTAAAATTTTAAATGGGCCTGCCTCTTTCCGGAAAATAATTTAGTTTTCTTTCAAAATTTTAAGGATTTTAAGAAATTTAAAAGGCCTTAAATTCCTTAAAATCCTTAAAATTTTGAAAGGCCCAACCTTTCAAAATTTTAAGGATTTTAAGGATTTTAAGGATTTTTTAAATTTTAAATGGGCCTGCCTCTTTCCGGAAAATAATTTAATTTTCTTTCAAAATTTCAAGGATTTTAAGGTTTTTAAGAAATTTAAAAGGCCTTAAATTCCTTAAAATCCTTAAAATTTTGAAAGCCCCAACCTTTCAAAATTTTAAGGATTTTAAGGATTTTAAGGATTTTTAAAATTTTAAATGGGCCTGCCTCTTTCCGGAAAATAATTTAATTTTCTTTCAAAATTTTAAGGATTTTAAGGATTTTAAGAAATTTAAACGGCGTTAAATTCCTTAAAATCCTTAAAATTTTGAAAGGTCCGGGCTTTCAAAATTTTAAGGATTTTGTGGTCCTTTTAAAATTTTGGAAAACCCCTAAATTCCTTAAAATCCTTAAAGTTTTGGAAGGCGAAGCAGGACCGTCAAATAACGCATAAAGGTCCTACATACATATCTATATATATATATATATATACATAATCCGCGGCCGGAGCCCACAGTGCCTTGGCCCCCCTTGGAGGGGGTCGGCGGCACTGGCGGTAGCCATTAAATCGGGCAGCGCGAGGTCCCCAAAGGACCGAGCAAATGCGGACCTTTTAGCCCGGGTCGTCCCGGGCATAGCCTTGCTGGCCTCTGGCCTTCTGCGAAGCAGAATTAGGCCGGACGCCAGTGCCGCCGACCCCCGCGTGCCGCCGGTGAACGGTTTTTTTTTTTCGTGGTTTTTTGCGTCGCCACGGAGGCCCCCAGAGGGCGCGCATCATGAGCATCAGCGGGTCCAGCCCTGGACCCCCAGGCGCGCATCAGGAGCATCAGCGGCTCCCGGGGCGGGACCCCGGGGGCGCATCAGGAGCATGATGCCCCCCAAAGGGCGGGCATAAGCGACGTGTCTAAGCCCGGGGCTAGGAAAAAGGGAGTTTAGGGGCCTTTAGAAACGTTAAGGGAGTCTAGGAGCCTCAAACGCTTAGAGATTTGAAGGGAGTTTAGGGGCCTGAAAATGCTTAGAAACTTAACGCTTAGAGATTTTAAGGGAGCTCAACATGCTTAGAAACTGCTCGCCCCGGGCTTCTGCGTGCGCTGCCCGCCCATGGGCGCAGCCCCTTAAATATAGATTGATAGTTTCGAGAGCTTCACTGAAGCTGCCACACCAATGCTCCAAGACCCGACTTCGACACTGTGAAGAACCATGGAACCTGCTCGTCCCTCCATCTGTCAAGCCACCTCCATAGGTGTGATGAAAGAGTCAACCTACATATACACATCTGCGGGTTTACGAAATTTGGGGTAGACCTTATTGGGGTCCCTTATGTTAAGGGGATCCTACCATTTGGGGGTCTCCAGTAATTAGGGGCCTCTTATTTTCCTAAAGCCACATATAGATCATGTAGACTGTGTATGTCTCTTGTATGCATACAACTGTAGACTGTAGACATAGTGGCATATTCTACAGAACACCTCGCAGTGCACTTTCATGCCGAAGGGCGGAAGCGGTAACAGCCGCAGAAGGGCTGCCAGAACCAGCGCCAAACTGAGGCCACCTCGGTAATCTGATACACTCATGTCCTGCAAGCTGCACACATGCCAGAATGGTACCCTTGACACACTGCATGTGAGAACCAAAAGCATCTCGACCCTAAACTTTGCCTAAACTCCAAGACACCCCCCCCCCTCCCACCCCCAACGAGAAAACAACCAACGAATAAGTACATGCATGCATACATGCATGCATCTATATATACAGTCAAGAAAGTACCCAAAGCCCTAAACCCCTGAGCCCTAAACCCCATAAACCCCCCCTGAACCCCCTTCAACCCTAAAACCCCCGAAACCCCTTCCAGCACTTCGCCGCGGTGCTGTCATAGGCGAGCACTGCGAGGCGACGCGCGGAGCCCAAAGGGCGGGCCAGATCGCCACTGGTGCGCCTGGAGAAAAATTGGCGTCCGTTCTGGGGTTTTGTGGGGGGAGCTTGTTAGGGTTTCGGGTTTAGGGTTGCTTAAGGCTTATAAAAGTTCTAATTTTTAGGGGGTTTGGGCAGGCCGAGTTATACGGTTCTGTTAGGGTTGGGGTTGCACGCAACGACCCTCACGGGCCTTCTGGTCAGGACGTCCAGACCTTCAGGGAGCAGCTAATTGGCTACATTGGGACCCCCCCCACGCTCGTCAAATTCGCAGTGCCATCTCTGAATATCTCTGGGCCGTGGGTTGCCCTGCACCAATCAGCCCCAGATGTATGCTCTGCCATGACTTAGACCATTACTCCTAGGATGGTGCCTCAAGATACCCAATGCTGCCACATGCAGCGCCCATAAACCCCAACTCTTCTTGGCTGACAAAGCTCAGAACTTCGGACACATGATTGGGGGGGGGGGGGTTCCTTGTTTCGGAATCGTTGACGTCTCAACATGGATTGTTCGCGTTTCGGAGATATCCTGAGCCGTTCCCAGAATCTGGATGTACTGGCACCCCCCCTCCACCCAGTTCTACAGTTATACTGTACACCCTCGGATTGAACAAGCTACCCTAACTCCAATCAAGACCCCAAACCCAACATCCCTGACCCACCCTGCAACCCTATATCCTGAAGCTTAAAGCTTAGGGGCCCCCTGGCCTAAGAGTTCCGCTGTGACCAGGCTGGAGAGCAGCAGCTGGAGCGCCACGTAGACGGTAGAGGTCAGCCGCTCGAGGACGCAGCTCTGGCCAGCGAGCTCTTTCAGTTCTGCTTTGCAGAGTACAGGGGTCTAGGGGGGGTTTGGCCTGTTTGTTTGTTGGGCTGGCCTTCAGGGACTTTAGGGTTACTAGAAGATTTTTGTTGGGCTTGCCTTTAGGGACTTTAGATGGGACTTTAGGGTTGCTAGGAGTTTTGCGGCTTTCTACGGGTTCCAGATGCGACTTCGAAAGGTTTTTGCTTTTGGCGACGTGACAAACTGAGGCTGCGGCCACCCACCAAGGAATCCAAATCATCACATTTCCTCAGAGCGACCCTGAACCCTAAACGATAAACCCTAAACCCGAAACTACGGCAAGCCCTAAACCTGAACTACCCTAAAAACCCGAAACCCTAAACCCAACTCCCCAGGCTTGCAAACAGAAAGGAAGGAAACCTCTTGCCTCCAAGCCGCTGAGCAGCCCGAACTCCTTTAGGATCGTGGTCTTCTTCTTTGGCGACCGCTTCTTCTTGCGTGGCCACCACCTACTGAAACCAGTTTAGGGTTTTTAGGGTATTGGGGTTTAGCGTCTGGGGTTACTGGGAATTGTCATGCCTGAGGTTTGGGGTTTGGGGCTTAAGTTCGCTCGCTTCCGTTCTCTCTTCTTTGGCCCCTTCCCCACCTTGTAAAGAGGTTGCTGCCCTTCGACCTCTTCTTCGGAGGCTTCCAGTTAGGAAAGCGGGGATGCATCCCCGGCGCAGGGCTCGCCCCGGGGGCCCCGGGCGCTCCGGGCTGTGGCGCAGGAACCGGTATCGGCGCCATCGAGGCGGCTGAAAGTGCGTTGGGGGAGGAAACAGGGTCCTATGGGGGTTTTCCGAAAAGAGGGTCTAGTGCCCTTCTGTTGTGGGAGGTTCCTTGGTAAGGATTCCTGATTATTTTGGTGTAAATTTGGGTGGACCCCCATGTGGGGAAATGCCCATATAAAATGTCAGATCAGACATAGTCGGGACATGTAAGTGCTGGCAAGATGCACACTTGCTTGATGGATGTTTGTTCGAGCAAAGCTCCGGGAGTCTCAATATTGCGTGTGGCTACCAGGTTCTCATGTTGATACTGCCGGCTGCAGTATCATGCGGTAAGCCCCCCCAGCTCCTTTTCTCAAAGGCATCTGAAAACTGCCACCATGGAAAATCCACCAGAGTGCATATGCATAATCCATGCCTCTCGGGATGTGTTGGTGGCCGCACTCGACTCACTAGACCAATCATTCCATGTCATTCGTTCAGAATGTACAAGTCAAGTGGTGTTACGTCATGTCCCGAGAGGAGCCAAGCTTTGCTTCGTCTTGCAGTGCAGCTGAGGTCACAGCAAACCCTCAACATTCCTAAGCCCGAGGACCTTCCTTCACATGTGTGAACAGAAACTCACCTGCACCACTTGCGAGTTGCTCCATTTTAGAGCAAAAGGCTACTGTGCAGGGCTGTGAGCCCTTGTCAGGCCTTCGTTTGGCGAACTTTCGCTTACGGCGCTTCATGGTACTTAGGTGTCGAACCGAAGGCCGAAACCCTGCAGGACTTGAGACTGTCGGGTGAGGTGGATCTCGGCGGCACTGGCAGGCTGATTGAGCTTGTTTAAATCCTCACTCCGCAAACGCCACGCCGAAAATTTGGCACAAAAGGGCCAGAGATCAGCCCTAAACACCCTGTAACATCCTCTAGATAAAGCCCTAAGCTTGCAAGAGGATGATTTCAAAATATGGTTGCCTTTTCTTTTGTTTGTCTTAAAGTTGTATCTTGTCCCCTCCGAAGTAGCTTAGGGCTTAGGGAACAAACCGCAGCTTTGTTCTTGTGTAGCCTGGTTTTTGATAGGGTTGAGGAGTTCTGGATCGGAAGGGCTTGGGGGCTCATCCCACTAGGTCGGAAGGGCTTTCAGCCTCAGGCGTTCAGAGACAGAGGCGGGTCACTTCGCCGCCGGGCGTCCTTGTCACACCTGACATCACATGGAAAAAATCGCTCTTGAGCCTGCGGTGTCAAAGCCAGAGCTGCAAGGAAGTGAAGCCCAAGAGGCTGCTACAGGTGAAGCAGCCATGACTCCCCTAATCCCCAGCAAGCCCTAGGCTCCATGCTTGGAAAGCATGTAGTTGTAGTTCTCCTGCAGGTGAATGAAAAACAAGCTGCTAGGCCTTTCTTGCCATTAGCGCCAAGTAGGGGTTACATGATGGTCAATGAGTCAATGCTAAACCCCGACTTTGGCTGTCAAAAAGGCCCGCTCCTCGAAGTTCAGCAGTCCGAACAGCTCGACTTTGGCGCCATCCCGCAGGTTGATCCTAGCTCAATGGGTTCTTATTGACATTCAGGGGCAGACTCTCTGCTTCAAGAGGCAGCGAAAATAAGAGCCAGGTGGGCCTCACGTCAGCGCAGTAGCCCAGAAACCTCAGGCCATACTTCATCTCGTAGATTTCCTGTCTGACAAGCAGGTGCAGGGCGTTCGAGGTCTCAATCAAAGGCAGAACGGAGAAGCCTGGTAGGAGAACTCAGTGATGTCTTTTCCGTCAAGACCTGGAGCCCCACTGCTCAAGAGAGGAGGTGTCACCCCTTAGCCGAAACTGGGCATCTGACCACCTGTCACAGACACTCGCTTGTTGGTGATCTTGTACCTGAAAACAATCCCAAGTAGCGAAAAGTGAAGCAAATCAAGCTCCCAAGACCCACACTGCAGGAGCTGCGCACTTCACCCTGAACTGACGATTCACGGCGGCGATGAACGGAATGATCCTCGGTGTGCAATGGGAGTGGCTTGCAGCAGGAAAAGTCCTGCAGGTAATAAGCTTAGCCGCCGGCCCGATCACCACAAAGCAAGACAGGAACGGGGCAAACATCTGAGCACAATGCTGGGTCCCTTCTTGGGGGTCTCCCTATGAGGAGTCCTACTATCACAAAGGAATCCCAAATGCGACCGGTGAATTGGCCAGCGCAACGATGCCCTACATGCCGCTGCCTCGGTCGAGGATGGCGGGCCCTCCCAGAAGGTCTCTTCAGCCTCGAGCTTGGCCTCGTCCCTCTTGCTCTTCTCCATCTGCGGCGAGAAGTTGCAAGTGGGATGGGCAAAGGGATGACGATGAACATTTTGCTAAGGTGAGGGACAGGGTGTCATTTTGCCCAGTGCCGTCGTTGACTCAAGTTGATGATTCGACCCGCATCAAACAAGATTGCCCGCCTTTTCTTCCTTCTTTTGGCGGTCGAGGGCCTTGTGCAAGCTACGGAATGTCCGTCAAGCAGTGAATCAGGGAAACGCTTACCTTGTACTCCCGAGCAGATGCTCGGGGCATTCCCGCCTCCGCAAGCGACATCTTCTGCTTTTTCTTTTTGGCCTTCGCAGCCTGTGCTGTCGGAGATTTACGCAGGTTCTGGCACGATTCTAGGGGTAGAACCATTGCAAACATAAATGAGGAATGAAAGCATGGGGAACTCGGAATTTTCAGTTGGCACCTCCATGGCTGTCACGGCATCGCTGACACGGCTCGGCGTCTCGCAAGCAAAACATGCTGGGTGTGTTTGGGTTGTGCATACAAATCATACAACAGTGAGGTCCAGGATCTAATCAGGATGGTGCACGGGGTCAGCACTGTTGCGCTCCAACCCTCAAGCCAACTGCCAACTACGTGAAATCCACGGCCTGCCATCCTCCTGCGAAGCCCCAGCCGGCGGTTGCCGCGGCCAGTGCCAGCAGCACCTCAGGAAGCATTGGGGACTTCAGCGCAAGACTTAATTAATCCTCATTCTCTGCAAGAAAGCAACCCTCTTTCAAACAAACAAGAGGCTGTGACCCACACCTAAGAACCCGCCCTCCCACCCTTCTGCTTTGGGCCCCCGGACCCCGAATCGACCAGCCACGCGGCCTGGTCGCGCCTCAGTGAAACCCCTCATGCAAGGGAGGTTTAGGGTTTACAAGGGTTGAGGTTAGAGCGTTCTGCGGGTTCAGGGGGGGTACAGCGTTTGGGGTTCGGCTAGTGGGATAGGAGAGATGTCGGAGGCTTCAGGAGTTGAAGGGCTGTTTTTTTTGGTTTTTGCCACCCGCCTGGCAGTACCTAACTCCCAAACTCCCTGTCATAACGCACCAAATGCCATCCCAGGACCACCTGGGTGCTGGGGGTCCCTGCCATAGCAAACAGCTACCTTCAGGATTCCCCACTGCCCTGCTCTTTGGAGAGACGCTGCGGGCGGCAGATATGGAAACAGCATGAATCTTCACAAGCCCCGAGCTTTAAAGGTTCGAAGCACCGAGCCAAGAACCACGCTGACAGCTTTGAGCTCGAGCAGTCGCTTTTTCCGCTGAGCCGAGCATTATATCAACTACTTGGCGCGGGGGCTCGGTTCACCAGCTCCGCCAACCTTGGCATCGTGGAGGGCATGCAGGCAAGATTGGGGGGATGGCACGATGCGCTGCCACGATAGTTGTTCAGGGTTTACGGTTGGGGCTCACGCTCACCCCTCACATTAAATCCCCGCCCTTCCCCCCCCCCCCCCCCCCCCCCAACGATTTTTTTGTCCGCTTTAGGGCATGAGAAGCTTTAGGGTTTTAAGGGAACCTTATGTAAGGTTGGCAGCAACGTGCATTTGGGCTCAGAGACCTTCTGGGCTTATGAGGATCATGGAGAGGACAGGGATCGGGCTTTGTTGATTTGATGAACTTGTTGCACCCTGGACTCTTTGGAGCAAATCTACACGGCCGCAATCTTGTGGTTTATATGTTTTTATTCTCAACCTCGGCGTGGGGCTATTTGCCACCCGGAGCCAGGAGCCAGAAAAAGGAACCACGTTCCATCCCGTCCTTCAGGGGATGTTTAGGGGTTGGGGATGGTTAGGGCTTGGGGAAGTTTGGGCATACTTAGGGCTTGGTGATGTCTAGAGATGTTGAGGGTACAGGGGTTATCTAGGATATTCTAGGATCACCCAGCAGGCCACGCTCCTTGGCCGCGCCGCTGCAAGAAAGAGACAGTTGGCCGTGTTTTGCTGGCCCGGTTGCTGCAGACAAATGTTCAGCTCGTCCAGGGCGTGTTTGGCGCCGGGTGTAGGCCTCGTCGATCTGCAAGTTCAACGACGGCACTGTTGTGAAGGTGAAAGGGCGGTCGTAGCTGATGCCGAGAGAGGGGGTCAGCGTCAGCGCGCACCTGCTCAAGCTGTTCCGGCGGTCGCTAGAACCTTGAGCCTCAAAGCCTGATCCGAGAAGCCCGAAACCCCAAACTAACCAACTTAGCAGCTTAGCATCAAGGGCAGGGCATAAAGCCTCCAAGTTTGGTCCTGCTGTTAATTTCGGGTCTCGGGGGTCAGATTGTCTTGGGGTGCAGAGATTTCAGTGCGCAGGCTTGAGGGGTTGAGGAATTTGTGTTTCGCAGCCAGGAAGTGGGTTGCTCGACGGATTCTGCAGGCCTCTAAGGGCCGGGTCTGGGAGGTTTGGGGCTTACCAGCCGAAACCCTCAATGAACTCCGAAAGGTACGCGAGCTGCATCGGGCAGCATTTGCTACCCGGGGCAAAAGCCAGGAGCAAAATGGAGCAAAGCACAGTCTCGAATCCCTGCAAGCTTCTCCATCTGAGGCCGGAGAATATCAAGAGTGTTGGCTTGAACTGAATCTCCAACCCTCCCCAGGTTCTAACCCCTAAACCCCAAAGACCCCAAACCCTGAATCCCATGACCTGAGGCCCTAGAATTAACACCCACAGCAGAACCCGACCCCTGCCTCAATGAAGCAGCGCCAGGAAGTCGCAATGATGACCGCCACCCAGCCTCGCAGGTCGGAGGCTGAGTGGCAGTCGGGATCTAGCTTAGCACACATTGAGTCGGGCTTTAGGGGATTAAGGGGCCAAACTGTCAGAGGCTTCAACTTCAGCCAAGTTCATCTTCAGCTTGAGCTTGGCAGTGGCTCTAAGACTCTAAGAACAGGCGCCGGATACAAGTCAACGCAGCATGCCCAGACTAGGACAAATGTATCCAAGCGGCTCAGATTCTCTCCCATTGCTCCCAGAACTTGTCCATGTTGCCTGAGAAATGCGCATGAAATCACATGAATCTTCGCCATACTGCAAGACAAGGAACAGGAGCTCACACGATTGTCGCCAGAATTTTGAGGATCTCTGAACTGTGGCTAAGATTCGGGCCGCCCATGTGGCGTTGCCTACCTGAAGAGCTCGCCTCAGCGTGGCTACAAAGGATTCGGGTCTGCACCCCTCACTAGCAAGAGCTTGCACCCTGAAACTCAAGTCATGCCAGGTCCTGCAACCCTGAAGGCCTTCAAAATCCTCGGCAGATCCTTGCAGCACGTGCAGCCCTCTTGAGTCAGCCGCCGAAGTCACGAAGGTAGCTTGGCAGGTGAAGCCCTGTCATGGCCCAGGAGTTACGACTACTGTCACTTAGAATTTAGGTCACTTAGACCATGTCGGGGCTGGAGCGCCTCTCTCCTCGTCAGGATACCAGTAGTCCTCAACCACGTGGAAAGCTGCAAAACTCAGTTTCCGTTTAAGGCTTCGGCTTTCACACTCACGCAAGGCTGGCAAGGCAATGGGAGCCTCGGAGTGTCTAAAGTGATTTTTTTCTCACACTGCAGGGCAATGACTCAAGGCTCAAGGAATCTAGAGTTACCCACCAACACCCAACCCAACCAACAGCCCAACACTGAGCAGGTGGGTTTAGGGGCGACGGGGGGTAGATGTGATAGGTGGGTTTAGGGGCGGGGAGGGGGGGTGGGGCAAATGTGATATATGCACTCCATGCATAGAAGACGCTTTCACAATTCAAGCATTACATCAGCACAACTTCACTAAAGCACATGGTCTTCTCGAGCGCCCCTCCCCCCCGGCACAACAGCGTCTGAACTGGACATGGCCAAAAATCACGCAACTCAAAGTTGAAGCATGCCCAAAGTTCAACTTCAGCGTCTTACAAATTCCAGTCACCAGTCCTTTCCCACGCGTCCACCCCGAGGAAGATGATCTCCTCGGAAGCCGTGCTTGCGGAAGAAGCTCTCCACCGTGTTGGCATGATCACTCCCAGCATACCTCGAAGACGCTGCAGCACTGTCTTTGCAAATGGCAGACCCGGAGCGCACCAACCGTAACCAAAAATGTATATAGATGCGATATCATACTACAGCGGTGAATTGCTATGGCGGTAGATGAATGTGTAAGAGCACATCCAGCTTTAAATGTCAGTGGGCTTCAGGTGTAGCCGAGCTTAGCCTTCAGTGCACAGCACTTTCGAAGGAAAAAACAAGTAATGACATGATTTTTAAATAATGATTAGTGCTGCTGAGGCGCAGGAGGACGACGACTTCGGTTCCAACTGCTGCTTGGAGTACACCTGAGATTGCCCAAACTAATCTGAGCCCGGGTTTTGGATTTTTGGGCTGCTGTAGAAGCACTTGCTTGTTGACGACGTTTAGATTCCACGGGGTCCTGGCGCTCTGCGACCAAAAGGATGACTGCCAAATCCACCATGCGCAACTGAAACACATCCTTAGTCTGTTCAGCAATGGCTTTGTGCAAGCCCATCAGCCATGAACCGTCCACAACCTCTTGGATTTTTGGCAGGTTAGGACAAGTTGGCAAAAATGTGGCGAAAACTTGCGGAAGGCGCCAGCGGAACTGTGTTTCAGTGATGTGGTTCTGATTCAACGATGAAAGTTCATGATTCGACCCTCAGCCTGTGCCACGGTCGGGCAAGATGAAGACCCGTGGCTATAGATGCTTCGCGTAGAGGTGCAAACATGACAGTGTAGGCAGAGTGTGAGGCTTAATCATGTTTGGGAGGCAACATCTTCTGAGCAGGAAGTTGAAAAACACAACGAAACCGATGATGCTGAGGATGTGTGAGGATGCTCCAGTTGCGCACTGCTCGACACGGCGAGCTAGCAATTCACAGATGACACCTTCCACGTGTGTTCTGGTGCTGGGGAGCGTCGATAACGATCTTGGCCAGAACCCTCTGCCTGCAGTCAAAGGCACTTTCATGAACGGAGGAATGAGGGAGACTAGTCAGCCCTGTGCCTGAAACCTCCCCCAAAACGAGAAAAAAAACATGCCCAGCGCCTTTTTGTGGTGGGCCTTCCTGCATCCGGATCAAAGCTGAAGATTTCTTGCATCGCAGCCTCAAAGCCCGGCATGTGGATCCTTGCTGGCACTCGAATGCATTTCCAGGGTTGACCCCATCTTTTTCGCGGGGGAAAACCCGATGCCATTGCTGTCGAAGTCACCCCCGAAGGTTGTGGAACCTTGGAGCATCCCACATGCCAAACTTGTGGGCATCTCCCGTCAAATGAACCCACCCCTCACCCCTGAACACCCCAAACGTCCGAACCGTACATCTTAAACCCTAAACCCTAAACCCTAAACCCTAAACCCTAAACCCTGAACCATAAACCAAATATGCTTCCTCAAGTTCCTAAGCTCCAGCTGCGGCGGGGCTGCGTCCTCGTGTCTGACAAGCTTGGGACGCGGTCGCGGGTTCTCAGCACGGCTGGGTCCGAGGTGTCGATGTCTTCCTGGCAAAGTCTGGAGGTTTCAGGGTTTCGTTAAGATGACTCCTTTTGGAGAACCGACCTCCAACTGCAGAATCCCCATCAAGAATGGCCCCCAAGTTTCAGAGACCCCCTCAGATAGTTTTCGAGCGTTTGAGGAAAAAGCTCGGGTTGATGGTTGCGTCCATCTCCCCCAAGAAGTAAGCTGCTGGCATATATGTCGCGGTGACATTCCCGGAGCCACCTCGTTTCAAGGCATCATGCCATGCCAACAAGGTCGCTGAGAGAGTCTCATGCGTCTTGGTCAATGGCAGGCAAGCCGCGCAACAAAGTAGTCTCCTTCGACATCTTCTGCTTTGGGGTTGTTCCTGCCACTTTTCAGCAATGCACAAGCCTCTCTTCCGTTCAACGCACATCCTGAGCAACAAAGGCAACCAAAATACTAAAATGTTAGGTATGAACCTTAACTACATGTTGGTCCACGCTCACGCTGAATCGGGCCGAGGTACAAGAAAGCCTCCACGGAGCTGAGATACCATTCATGAGCTGCAGGGGAGCATCGAACAAAAGCCAAACGGGTCTTCAGATATTGGTGCTTTCTAATTGAAGGGTGCCCCTATTCTGGGAATGCACATCAATACATCAAAATATTATATACAAATCCAGACTCAATCGTGTCTCAAGGTCAAGCTTGCCACAGAAGGCGTTAGGCCGACAGCCGTGTGCCCCGTGCCTGCGCTCACCACATCGTCCGCGCCCCCGCGTTTCACACGCTGCGCCAACTCTGAGACCCAGGTCCTCTGGCTTTTGGGCTTCCATGCACGGCCTGACATGAATTGCCTCGTAGTGGAGGTGCCCAGCACCCCTTGCGATACACACAGCGCAGGCAATGCCTGAACTGTTGCGCCCTTCGTCTCGCTTCAGAGTCGGCTTTTCAAAGGCCCAGAACTCCAGAACCGTTGCCAAAACCCCCTTCGTGGACTGGGGCCTCGCTTTGCGCTAGCGACTTGAACGAAACCTAGGCTGCATGCTAACCCCGATCCTAAGACCTGCCCTGCCCTTGCTGCCTAGCTCATATTTGAGTCCTGGGTGGGGAAGAGCCGCGCGCCTTCAGGAAACGATCCTGGGCGACTCCAAATTTCTCATGGGCGGTCATGGTCACAGGGCTGAATGACTCAGCCAAGGATCCACAGGAGCGCTGCGGACTGGGATCAATCGCCGAACGTCCTGGTTCAACCGTGGGAGCTCTAGCCTTAAATCATCGATCAAGCCCTCCTTCTAACTCCTCAAGGCTACTCATGTCATAGCTTGCTTTGGCTCGCATCTTACTCTGTTTTTCTGTCGCGTAACGAGCTGACATATGTCAGTTTCCATCTGCAAAGCATGGCATATAGCGGCTATGATGTTGCCAAACCACGCAGGGAGTTACATTGTATGACTTGACGGCTGAACACACCCAAACAAAATGCAGCACGGCCCAAACTGTACTAAAATGTACTAAAAAGGCCTACAAAACGCAAGAAGTCCAACATCCAAGCCTCCGACGCCCCTCTTGCAAGCCTCAACGCAATTGATTCTAGGGAGCAGCTCCTGGCGCCGTCGTAAGCCTTGGCCCGGGCGACAGTGCCTCGAGCTGCGTAGCGCGCAGGTGTGGCATGGTGTGGCTTTAGTGTGGCTTTAGTGTGGCTTTAGTGTGGCTTTAGTGTGGCTTTGCTTGGGATCCGGCAGGACGGACCGTACACGGAGGCAGGAGCGCGCTTTCTCATCCTGGACGTCAACACAGAGATGCAGCGAACGCAATATCAAACCATGCACAAGCATGCATGGGGGACTGAGCATGGACAACTTGCTCAAGTCTGACATGCAGAAAGAATCTCTGAACAAGGCCAGCCCAGTCCTGGCGCAACATTGCTAGAGCATCCGACACCTTTCCGGTGTAGAGATGCTGGAAGAACTCAAGCACCGCCTCCTGCCGAAATGCCCTACAAAAATGTTTGGCCGTCGTCAGCATGAGTTCACTGCATTCGCCTGCGGCCGTGGCGACTCCAGCGAGTGCTTCAGCACACAAGCGAGAAACGGCACGAAGTCGCCACGGATGTGCGGGGAGTAGTAGAGTAGCCTGGGCTCTTGCAGGCATGCCTCCATGCAATGCCAGAACCAAAACCAGAAAAGTGCTAGTGCCTCAGCTGAAGCAAAGAAGCTCAGAGGCCGCTCCAAAGAAGGCTTCCCAAGATGGAATTGCCGGAATATCCAGCATCTGGCAGGGTGGTTTGCAAGTCTCCAAAACGTGACATCCTACGTGGTCACCACTACCCCATCAAGAAGGAGAAGCATCGGCCTGCTTAATCCACGTTTTTGTAGGCCGCACGGGTATCTTCAAGCCTTTTGCCTAAGCAGCAGGGATGGGTGATGAATTGGGGGTTTTGTTTGCTCTGGCTTCAGGCAATGTCCTGAAGCGAGTGAAGATACATTGAGAAGCACAATAAAGCATTGCTCGTGTGATGTGGGGTCTTTTTTTTTGTCTAGGCAGTTGTGCACCCGCAGAATGCTCAACACAGAAATGACAGCCATATACAGCCATTTCCGAACCCGCCCCACCCCCCCCCCCCCTCCACCCCCCACCATGAGAAAAACCCGTCAACTTTGGATTCCATTGAGCAGGCCAGCAAAGCAAGCAAACAAGCTGAAACCAGAACGGGCAAAAAGAAGTGGCCATGCCGAACCCAAACGCCATGGAAGATGCACATGGTTTCATTGCATTGCACTTGTTCAGTCTTTGGATCTCACCCCGTTACTGCGTTTTTCCAGGGACTGAGTGCCGCAAATCCTCGAAAACCCGTAGTTCTCAAGGCCCGAAGCGATGTAGTGCCAAGTGTCGTCCGCTGTCTCCTCTTCTACGTCCCGGGGCATGGGCTTCTCGAGAAGGCTTTGGAACCTCTGGGACTTAGGATGTAAATCTTAGGGGGCCAGTTGGGGTTGGTTAATGCTGACGGTATGGCCGCCAAGACGACACGCCCATTGCACAAAAAAAGGCCACACACAACCGAGGGCAACTCCAAGGAAACATCTCGCGCGAATTCTAGCTGCACGGGGCTGCGGACACCGTTAACGTAGTCTACAGAGTTGCATGAGCCTATGTATCTTGTGTACGCTGGTCGGTGCAGGTACCCCTAGTCATTAAACCTTCAGCCTCAACCTTAAAAACCCTAAATCCTAAACGGCCTGGTTCGCAGCTCATCGTCTTCCGGGTCTCCCAGCTCCCTGGGATCCATGAAGCGGATCCTAAAGCCACTCTTCATGGACTCAAGTGCAGAGCGTTCCAATTAAGGTTTTGGATTGGGATGTTCCCTATTATGCTGACAGTCCTTAATAGGGATGTATAATCGGGGCTATTATCATCCCGATCAAGGACTGTTAGTATAAAGCATAAGGGGGAACATCCCAAGTTTAGGAAGCACTTTTCTGGGTTCACGCAAGGCTCCTCCGCGGGTCCACGTTCTGCATCACACGGCGGCGCAGGAACTCGAGCAAGGTCCCAGTCCCATCCTCGCCACAAAACCTCCGCACCAACAGCTCTACAGCCAAAATAAAAAATGCATAAATAAAATAAATATCTACATGTTGTATTTTTATGTTTTTATGCATTTTTTGTTTATTTATATATTCATGTAATTACTTATATACATATATACTATACATATGTCTGTCTACATATGTACATATATATAATTATACAGGGCACATGCGATTCCCCAAGTCAATCTCTGCCCCGTAAGCGGCCTGCGTGTAGACGGGTCCGCCTGGTCCTGAGAGCACAGATGAGCAAACATGAACACAGAGGCAGAAGGCGAAGACTTCATAGGCATGTTGGCGCAATGCAGAATGTTCTAACGGTTTCTGTTTCTGCCTCCTCTTCATCGCACGAGTCCTTGGGAGAACGCCGGTCGCTGCCAGTGACATACGCTGGTAAGGAAGGCTTTAGGAGTCTTAGGAGGACGCCATCTCCATGCCTTGCAGCGACTGGTGTGCCAGTGGTGCTGGTGCAACTCCCGACTCCTTGACCAAACATGCCAAAACAATCCTAGATGTCATAGCCGTCATAACATAATTTATAACTTTCAAAGGGGAGCACCTCAATCGATTACGTTCGAGGACAATCCTCGTGCAGCTCCACCTCCGTGTCCCAAACGGAACCTTCCAGGATTAACTGCACTCGGGAATCGCCTGAGCTGCAAATTTCATGGGTGGTTCTTCGTCTTGCTGCGTATGGAAAATCATCTTCGGCAGAATTCGCTGGCAAGTAGCTGGCATGTCTCAGCAGCCAATCATCAAACAACTCCACTTTCTCCTTCAAGCGCAATTTCTTCCGCCTCGAGATAATGGCCTGGGGCGACCAAGACGCGGCGCAGCTGGGTTTTTCAAACATTTTTCCAACAAGGGGGCTCTCATGCAAACATCACCCATGCACTGGAGCAGGGGACCCTTTTACTTGTTGCGGCCATGACTCATCATGTGTGACGGGAGGCACCCGTAAGCCCTGCTCTTTTTGCTGTCGCACCCACCTCACAAGTCAACGGCCGGTGAGGAAAAAGGCCCAACGACAAGTTCACAGGCCTGGCATCTTCATCCACGTCGTCCCACAGGAATGCACGCGTTTTCTCGGCATCGGCCTAGCGAGCGCAAACCCTCATGCCATGAGCTCACAAGATATCCCTTGTTTTTCTTGAGGCCGCAACCTGATCTGCATCTGGCAAGAAACTCACCGTGCCCGGGAGGAAAAGCCATGCAATGCCACGTTCCTGCACTGTCTTCGTCTGGGACCTATGGCAAGAATCTTGGATGTGCATACGTGCCATCACACCCAGCCAGACTGGTCCTTCGGGCCATGGCTTCGACGGAACAACAGCAAGCTCCCAGTAAGATCCAAACCTAAGGAGACGTCATTCTTGCGCGAACTGAGCATCTAGGCATCGGGAATCTTATCGACATCAAAATGCAGCTGGCTGCGCTCTTTGCGGCAAGGCCTGGGTCTGACAAAAATGTTTGCATGTGACATCGCAGTTTAACCAAAACACACGTCGACAGCCACACGTGACACACTAGTCAACTTTCCAGGTTTTCACATTAAAGGAAAATTTAAAAAATCCCCTTTCGGGTCCAAGTCACGGGGTAGTTTTTCTTGTGCCCAGGCCTGTACGTCACGCAAGGAGGAGGAGGCGTGACAGGCAACTGCCGCAGCAACGTCGACGGCGTGGGGCAGTTGAAAAGGCACCCAACCTCGTTGAATGGCTTGCAAGGTTGAATTCCCTTTATGTGCCCGCCCTGCCCCCCCCCCCCCCTCCCCAACCCGTGATTCCACAAAGCAACTCGCGCAACGTTCCGGGCAAGTGGCCGAGCTTTGCTGCAATGATGCTTCTCGGCCGGGTCAAATCCAAGGCATCCTACACAAGGATGCAAAATTTTGACGGGTCGTGACGATGATGCCATACCGAAACAAACCACAAAAGTGCATTGCCACGCTGTGCGAAGCTGCGAAGCAATCCTCATGAGCTTCGCCGCAAAGAATCAATGCTACCTGTCACTTGGTGAAATGGAACGTAATGGAAATGCATGTGCGACGCGCCATTCGTCAATCAAAAGCCCTGAACCTTGCGGCCGCAAAGCTCGCCACGAAGGGTCTGGATGGTTGATGGGCCGCTTACCCTCACGCGTGGACCTTGGTGCCCAAGCCGAAGCAAGTCTCGTCGCCAATTTTCTAAACAATCCATAACCAGTTGAGTCGACGACCATGGTTGCCGGCCCATGCGCGCGGGCGGCGGCGCCGCGGGCGAGGAAAGCAACTGTGTCGAGGTGCCTTCCCGGCTCAACACTAACGCCCAAGGAATGTGGTACACGCGGTCATTGATACAAGAAAGACATGCTTGGCACTTGAGCTGAAGCATCTAGTAATCTAGTAATCTAGTACTACCTTTCAACGTTCCGGGGCCTCCTTATGGCGACATGCAGAGTGAAAATGAATCTGGCATACGGTCCCACACAACACGGACATAAGGGGTGGAACACCCCCTGCTCTAGGCGAATGGGATGCTTGGCCCAAGGATGCAACACAAAGACAGTCACAATCGTGAGGCTCAGACCTACAAGCATCTACAAGCAGCCTACTCCATCTGTTCGCTTCCGATGTCTTCGTAGAACACCCCGGCCTGAAGCAAGGCCTCGAAGCTATCAGTCTGCACGGCCAACGCCTGCATCAACACTGCCAAGTTGCCGGCCGGCCAAGACGAAAAAAAACCTATGCAATGCAGGCAAGCTTAGATTCAGGCAGACGCACCTTGCGGCAGGTTGGAGGCAGACGGAGCAACTAGCCGCAACTGGCCGCAACTAGCCAGGTTTTCACAACAAGCTGCGTGTAACAACGCCCCGAGTCCACAGCTCGAGATTGAAGTGGTGACACCATTGACTGGCTCAGCCTCGCCATGATGGGCGAATTATATCGTGACGATGGTAAAGTGCGACACACCACTTGCAGCTCTCATCGCGTCCCAAGTGGGGACTTTTCTGCTCACCGCAGTTGTCTGCCGTTGCACGGATGCTGTGGCTAACCTCCCCGCAGAGCAGGCCAGGTGCCAAAAGCAGGGACACGGCACGCCTTGCAAGCAGCGAATGCTGGACGACAAGGCTTTCGATACGTGACGAATTCCAAAAATGTCATGCACAGGGGTGAAACCATGAAGACCATGAAGTCGTTCATTTGATGAACGAAGCTTCGCTCTCAGGACGATGCTTCTACAAAACTAAAGTAACTAAAACTGCAAGGATCTGCATCTGGCAGTCGATTCACTCCGCTAAACCGGGAGCTGAGCTGCACACAGCGGAAAGGGGCAGAACAGGTGCTGGATACACTGTTGTAAAAGATCTCCAGCCTCTGGTTCTGGAAAAGCTTGCAGTGTGGTAACTCCCCCATCAGCGCAGCTCATCCTTGGAAGGCCTTTCCTGGACACCATTGGCTCCCGGCACGGACGTCAGATCGCGTGCGGAGAGCTTCTCCATACGAACAGGCTCAGCTTGAGTTAAGCCAGAATCCTGCGGGACGGTCCCAGCAGAAGTTGACATGCTTTCTAAGCTGGGCCGGATCTTCGAGGGCTTGCGAGGTGCCGCAGGCCGTAGCTTCGCAAGCGAATCGCTTGGAACTTGTGGAACTTGTGGAAGCTTCGGCGCCTCGACCACGGGCCCTGTCGGTCGCACCGGAAGAGGGCCGCGCGGCGGCTTCGGTTTCGGGCCTGTTTTGTGTTGATCCTGATTCTGGTCGGCACTGAAGTTTTTAAAGCACGCGTGCCGAAAGGCCACCCCCACCATGGCGAGAGACGCACCAATCAGGAGCACAGCTCCGGCCATGGCAACGAAGTGCACACCGCCTGAGCTGCTTGAGCTGCTTGAGTCGGGGTCTCCCCGAGTTGCGGCCAAAAGGGATCCCGCAGAGTCGCCAGAGCTCGCCGCAAGGAAGTTGGAGCTCCTGGGGGGTCCTCTCATGTCGCCAGATTCACTCGCGGCCCCAATGGGCATCTGCACCACAGGATCCGAGGGAGCATGGGTCGGATCGGGAGGCTGTGGCACCAAGATCTCAGTGGGGTTCCTGGAAGGCACCGACACCGGGCCCGATTGAACCTCGATGCCTTGACTCGCATACCTCTCGGCCTGCTCGTCGCTGAGGCAGGCACACTGGCAGTTTGCTGTGGAATATCGGCCCCCAGGGCAGTGAAAGGCACAAGCCCAAGTATAGGCCTGCCCGCCCGTGACGTCTTTAAAGCCCGGGTTGCAGCGTGGGACGACCGTCTCAATTTGCAGGCTTCTATCCGAATCCAGATCTTGAGCAGTCGTCATCACACATGTGACCCAAGGCAAAATGCCCAGACACCTGGTTCGAGCCCAGCAAGAGGCATGGGCCATATGAGCGCTTATCAGCGCAGCGCGCTGCCTCTGTTGGTGCCGCCCTACAGCTTAACGATCGGGCCACAAAACGCAGCCAAGATCCGGCAAGCATTATGGCTACAACGTGCTTGCAATATGTGTTCTAAGATGTCGCATCATGTGACTATGTGGTGATCACTCGCGAAACGCGGGGCCTTCCTTGGGCTGTCGGGGGGCGTGCCTCTGAAGTGTGGGCGCAGCTGAAAGCTCCTTGGCTGGACGCTGCCTGGCAAGCCGCAGGACTGAAGACTGTTGCATCTCGGGACACACACATCACGTGAAAAATAAGTCAACTTATCCACGAAGTCTTCGTCCCCCTCCGGCAAAAGTTCCCCACCATGACGCTCGCCTGGAGTTTTAACTAAAGGCGATCCAAGATCCAGAAGGGTTCCGAGACTCTTGGGAGGTCATTGTGGATCCGTCTTGAGATTCAATATGTTTTTTGAAGTACCTCTGCCTGGATCAAGGACTTTTGCCGAAGAGTCCTGGGGCAAAGTTGCAGGGTATTGACACATGACATTCAAGTTGCGATGCCATTCCCGTACCGTGGGTGCAACATATCCACCCAAAAAACCTGGGGACTGGAAACCTAAATTCCTGGACCGAAGAAGAAGCCTTAATTATCCCCGCTTGATGCATACACCCTCTACATGAGCCATCTTCGACACACGATAGTCATCTACAGGCAAGTGAAGCCAGTGAAGAGGGAAGCGAGGTGTAACTGCAAAAACTTGACCGGATGAGTCCAGTTCGAAATCCCAATCTGTCGCCTCCCCCTATAAACCCTAAACCCTAGTGCCTCTGTGCATCGCCTCAGCACGGACGCCAGGGGCATCGCATCACTGAAGTCCGATGGCACGTGAGTCTGGGTTCTTGAGGCGTCTCAAGGTCTGTGTCTATGAATTTCCTTGTGAAAACACTTCTGTTGTGCAAGCCATTGCCAAGGCATGGTCGCTGCGAAAGTTTGCCGAGGATAGCGCTGTCTGGCAATGTTGCAAGAAAAGGCCTGTGATGATATACTGAGTCCACAAGTCTACTTGAGCAAACCACCTTCTGGCCTCACGCGCATAATCGCGCATACAACGGGGACCCGGCAGTGAATGAATGCAAGCGAATGCTCCGAATGCAAGTGAAGACATGTCATGCTGCCACAAGGCTGTCAGGCATGAACTTGGTTTGCCCCGTCGCGCAGCAGGAACTGCAACTACGAGTCGGACATGCTAGCTGTGTCGACCTCCTCTACCTCCTCTTGGTCATCATCTGCATCCAGCTGCGCCGCAAGAATCTCACCTCTTCGCAGGCTCCGCCTTGAAATGCAGGATCCGCATTGCAACGGAGGTTGCTGAAGGTCCCCCCCCCTCCCTCCCCCTCCCCCCATGAGGTGCAGGCTTGGCCCGCACAAAGGCCACAGGGCTCGGGTCTTCAAAGACCACCTCTGTTTCGTCAGTGGCATCACTGCAGGGTTCAGACTGAGGGCTTCAGGAAGGCATGTCAAACAAAGGCGCTGCAGGGAGTCCGAGTCCTTTGCCTCGACGTTGGCCCTCTGACCTGGCCTTGCACCTTGTCGAAGCAGCTGGGCGACCTGGGTGTCACTTTGCATCCACGCCGAGGCCAGACACGATTCCACACGCCATCAGGGCAACAGAACAGTGGGGCGGCAGAGCCCAGGGTGCAGGCTTTGGGGAAGAAAGCGATGCCTTCGAACGCTGTCGTCGCCTGGGGCGCCAACCCATTTTAACCTGCTGACAGAAACAAGTCTGCGCTTGAGAGGCCAGCGAAAAGTCGAGAACCCTCCTGGGCGACGCGATCCGCCTGCATTGAAAGGACACTGACACTGACATGTTCGGAGCTGAGGGGTGAGCCGCATCAAAGATTTTCAGGTTCCAGTGGTGACCGATGTCCCCAAGGAGTCGGCTAACTGCTAGACTCTGCCGGGCCTTCCAGGTCTCTTCCCCTGCATCGCCTGTAGGAGCATATCTCCATGAACCAGCGCAAAGCCTAAACCTCTCTCTCCAAACTATTCTACAACTTGTGTGCAGCCAAACCGTATAGCATGACCCCAAACTCAACATTACGTGCCTCCAGAGTCGTCTTCGCACCTTCCCGATCTCTGGTGGCAGCGGTGGTTGCAGCCTCCGAGCTGCCATCATGGTTGACAGGGCTGTTACACTACGATCATGCTCTTCGGGACGATTCCACTGAGATGGGAGCGTCGCTCTTCGCCTTGCTGCGATATGCTGCGCATGCTGCTTGAATCTCTTTTCTTAGAGGGTCAGCTTTCTTCCGTAACCTCCCAGTCACTATGGTGCTTAAACTGTCCAAGTACTGGGTCTGGCCTTCCCACAGCTCCATCACCAAGGTCTGTCGCAATCCCTCCGTCACTGGTTGCACGCAGTGGGCTTTGTGCCTTAAGCTGACAAGCAGTGCCAACAAGAGATCTGCAGCCTCTCAAAGGAACACGACGCCACGAAAACCCACGCTTGGATCACCAAGGGGATGGGAGTGCCAGGTGCCAAGCGAGAGAAAAATAAGGGCGTCTCCCCTGTCAAAGGCATGCTTTTGTAGTCCGTTGCCTCATCCACTGCTCAAGGCGAGGAAGACGCGAAGAGCCGGGCAAAGCCGTGTGCAAACCTGCTGTTTAATTTGACTTGCCGAGCGTCAGGCCTTCCAGCGTGCAGAAGTCTCCACCTGCTTTCACGACGGAACTTCCGCGTGGCTGAACTTTGCTCACAGACGATGACGGACTATATACAGGTGCAATACACGCACCTTCTGCATGTAGGTAGACATGCATAGATTAATACCCATGATACGTCTTGACATGTCATGATGCTACGTGTATGTAGGGTCGGTGCGCCTTGGAAGTCGACTCCAGGTGTACAAAGCATGACGTCCTCGGGCTCAGGATGTAGGGTTTCGACTCTTTGCACCTCTTCGCCCTCGCCGAAACTGCGGCTCACACGATCGTGAAAAGGGAGCCGCCGTCGAAGTGAGTGGGGTCCTGCAGATCTGGCGGATGGTAACAGCCGTAAAAGTACTCAAAGGGCGGTGACAAGGGCAAGGAAGCACCGCACAACTAGTTGCAATGTGCCCAACGAAATCCGTAAGCACCTTGCTGGGAGAGCACCTCCCGGTGAGACCAGGTGGTGCTCTACCTTGCCACGACACATGAAAGCCACTGAAACGAAACGCGAAAGACCGAAGCCAACAACGCGCTCTGTTTAGCAGTTTCTGGAGTTTGACAAAGATGCCCCAATCTGCACTTTGAGGCGATGGCGCAGCGTGGCCGCAGCCTCACGTGGAAACTCGAGAGACAGCACCACCCGACCCCCGAAAAAACAACAAGCGAGCTTTTCTTTCAGGGGCGACCCCCAGGAGTCTAAGCAGCCAGCAGGCCAGCATCTCGTTTGCAAGGGCGCCAGGGCGCTGGGCCTCGCTGGACCTGAGTGTTTCAAGGGCTGAGAAAAGATATTATGGAGCATCAACTCGGACGATGCTTCAGGCCGAGCTTGGGTTAAATTCAGGCTTGAAGGTTGACGATTCATTACTTTGGCGCGTCTTTGCAGCTGCTTTTTCGACGCTTCTCGTGTGGGCCTGAATAACTCAAGAAAAACATGGGTTGACGATGATTCCCAGAAGACACACCGAGCACAGGCCTCATTCTTCAATTCAGGCCGGCCTTCGGCAAATGTTTAACATCTACACGCTGAGTCAGGCCATGCTACTGGCCCTACACGAACATGCATGCTGATATGATCTGTGGTTTTTGGCTTCTGGGTCTTGCTTACATGGGGAGGGGGGGCTGCTCTTCCAGTTCGCGTCTCCTGATAAGATGCGTTTTGCCCTAGGGATGCTCTGAGACAAGCCTCCCCAATAAGGGGGATCGGGATCATTTAGAACAATCCGAGATCCCGGGTCAAATTTCGGGGATTTTAGGAGGATTAGGTTGGTTTTTGGCATTGAGGTTTGCAGTATACAGTTGAGTCAGCTGAGGCTTGCAGATGCCATCAGCAAGCCTGTGCTCACAATCGCGGCCCATCTCAGCAGGGAAGGGGTAGCACAAGTATGTACCTATGCATATTACATATATATATATATAAACAAATCCATATACATGTATATATATATATATGAATACATACTACAATTATCCAGATACGCATTTGCACACACGCACACATACACACATGCAAACAGGCTTTTTTCCGTGCATGCATGCCACCACGCATACATGTATACACATATACGCACACACACACTACACCACACTACAGTACATTACACTACATTACTTTACATTAAATACATTACATACACACATACATACACACATCCACACACACATCCATACACACATCCACACACACATACATACATACATACACACGTACAGACACACATACATGCATATCAATCTATATACCTGCGTGAGTGAGAGTGTGTGTGTGTGTGTGTGTGTGTGTGTGTGTGTGTGTGTTCGTGCGGCTCTCACCTCTTAGCTCGCCGCTGCAGCATCCGCAAGTTTGTCCAGGATGGTGGCCTGGGACTTTCAGCCCGAGCTTTTTGACCAGGTAGATCTGAATAACTGCGCAATCGGGTATGTCTACCGAACGATGGCTACTGCACTACAAGCTTGCCAATGTGCAATACCTACTGCTAAAGTCAGATTCACAAGCGAACATAAGCGAACCATGAGTTTTCTCTCAGATTCAGGCCAAGCTTTTCCTGGCAAAACCTTGGCAGCACTTTTCACACCCCACACGACGGGGTATTGATGGAGAGAGGACGAAATGGCATCCTCCTGCATTGAGACTTAGACTTGTCCTGTGATGAAACATGACAAACTGACCGACTGCACCCTCCCAGACTCCAGGACTCCAACTACATGGGGATGATCTGCAAATCTGCTGAACTGGGCCAGCTACCATCCTGCTGCAAGTAGCACGTGCGCCACCTTAGTCCCCGGCTAGTCCCAACAACCCTTTCCGGCCTTTGCATGGCCATGGTAGAATCTTGGCCCATGGCCCGACATGCCGATGTGGGGTGTATACTAAATTCTCTGCCCACTCCTTCCCCTTGCCAAGAAGACCTCTGGGGAACTGGCTGCCCTGCCGTTACGGCTTTCGGCGCAGCACCGCGGAGGTCAGCGCTGAGGCGCTTCACAAGCTCCTTGCAGCTTCGCTCACAACCGCACACATGGCAGGCAAGGTGTCAAGGCAGAGTGTCCAGTTCGAAAACACGGTCTCTACTTTGGGCTACAACTCCATCAGCAGACTTGTCCCAGAGCTACTTTGAGCAAGAAGAGTGACGCAAACAAAGGGCTTAGGAATGCGTAGGGTCATGTGATGACAACAGATGGGGCTGCGGCAATCTCTTCTTCTCCGAAAAATTGGGGTAACAACACCTTGGCGCAGAGATTCGTGTGGACAACTGTCCGAAAAGAATTCTTGCCAAGCAGACTTGTGACAGGTCCAGTTGCTGTCTGAGACTCTTGCCACGGAGCTTTGCCTGAGCCCCTCTCCCCGCTCTCACCTCTCGCGATGTACTTTGTGCCTGCCTGGATCTCTCTACGTTACATACATGTGAGCGCCGGCGACCCTGGCTTTCTCGACGCACAAAACACACCTTCATCCGGGAAGCTACGCACTTCTTCCTCCGGTTGAGTTCGCAACTGAGGGCTGACTGAGGGTTCAGTTTGGAATGAAAGTGAAACACAGAGCTTACATTAAAAGTGCTTGCGATCAGCGAATCTCCTTTCGGAAAGACCTTGTCGTGCATCTTTCGTGGGCAAGCCTTTAGATCAGTCGGCCCCCAGGTCTGTCCGGGGGGGGGGGGGGCATGGTGCCTCCACAAATCAAATCAAAACCGATTTCGCGCTGCTGAAGCCCATGCACAGATAAACGTCACAACTTTTTGGCTGCCTTCTTACATATATATATATATAGAGAGAGAGATTTCTATATATATATATATATTTATATAGAGATATTATATTTCTGTATATATATGTATATGATATCTCTACAGTGCCTCCGCATCCACGAGCTGTGGACTTCGGATCTCCCCACTCAAGTGCAACAAGCTGCCGGGCGGTCTCTGGGTCGGGCAGGGACACCACCAAACGGGGCCTCCAGGCACAACTTGTAGCGAACAAAGTGCATGACGAGACGCTGTAGCATACTGCAGGCACTAAACCTCGAAATCCCAAGCAGCGTCCTCAATTTATGGAGCAACCACAAGACAAGCTGAGACCTAATCCCAACGCAACAAAAAAGGGCGAATAGTGTGCGAATCCAAAGCAATCTCAACATCTTTGCCGATCTCAGCCCCCAAGACAAGAGCCCTCAAAACTGCCCCCCCGCCCCCCCCCCCCCTTCCCCCCGTTCTCTGCAGGGTGGAACTGGGGGCACAACCCTGTCGAAGCCTCTGGCTCTTCTTCCTCGGCCTATGCAAACGGTAATTGAGAGGCGATACATTTGCACTCCCGTGATGCGAAGTTTCCATTGGGAATGCTATGTTCTCTTGCTAGCTTTAGGGACTGGTACCGAGTACCTACGGAAGCTCAGCTGCAGCTGCAACAGCTGCAGCAACAGCAACAGCAACAGCAACAGCACCAGAACCACCACGACCACCACCATCACCACGACCATGATCACCACCATGACCACCACCACCACCGCCACCACCACGATGACGACGAAGACAACAATACGGTTTGTTCATACCGTAATAGTGGTTATTTGCGAGTATTTCCACGCCACGTCAACTTACCTGGGCGCATGACCAGCACGACCTGGCACTTGTTTTGCTCCGAGCACGGTCTGCAGAACGTCATCATTCACATTAATATTACTCCATCTCTTTGAGCATTCTGATTTCTACTCTTGATGTTTACGGAGTTGTGGGTTGATCCAGTCAACAGTATCGCACAGGCCCCGAGTGTGAAACGCGCAGCACGTCTTGGATCATGGCAGAGGGGCACATACCAGAGCAGGTGAGACAGCTCTAAGCTCTGCTTCTGAAACGATGATTCCCCCTGCTCACATCACTGCACACTGGCAATCTCTTCGGAAGGTTTTTTTGGCTGGACCTCAGAGACCAAAATGGAGAGATGAGAATGTCTGACGGCCACAAAAAACTCCGGGAGCGCTGCCTGTCTTCTCAGCCTCCTTCTTGGCAAGTACAACCTGGGATTCTTGTGAAGCACTGCCTGGGTCCGTGCTCGATCCCCCCTCTCCCTCTTGGGCTTAGGCCAACTTCTCCGGGATAGCCCAAGCCTCCCAATGACGATCCTCCACCAAAGTCAAGTCCTCCTGAGAAAGAGGGCATGCTACCAGTTCGGCTACGCTTGTTGGAAACGGTAGTGCACTATTCAGCAGCCAGTACTGGTATCAAAAGTCAGCCTTCTCTTCCAGCCAGTTGATGGTCACAAGCCTCTGTTTCAATGATCTACGTCATAGTCTGTCAAGCCAATCTTACGTATCTGCGGTACGGGCTTGGCCTGTGGACATACGGCCGCAACTCCTCCTCGTAGGCACGAAGTTACACCGTCAGGAGGTTATCCATATCAACAACTCTTTCGCACCCGCAAGCTGCTATCTGCGAGCAAGAGGCGTCTGATTGGTTTAACGTCTTACCAAACCTGCGCGTTTCCAAGCGAGCATGCCATCTGCAACATTCTCATTCAAACATGGAGCAGAATTAGGGCCACAGATCCTCTAGCTGCAGTCAGGCAACTCGCTGAACAGCTCGGAAACTTCGCATTTCCGTGGCTGTACAGCCTTTCCCCACCGGCAAGAAAGGGTTAAGCGCACAATGCGAATCCTGGCTAAATAAAAGCTGCCCACGCCAAAATGCCAATTCTTTGCGAAACTGAGTGCACGACGGCCCGCTGCGCAAGGAAAGCTGGTATAGTGTTGGGGCCTCACCGCCCCAATTCTGCTTGCCGGCCCCAGGCTATTGTGGCAACAAATTCCGCAGACGCAACGGTGTGATTAGGAGCACAACTTGTGGCCGCGATCTTGGCCAGGAAAGGATCGCCGGGTGCAGGACGAGCCTGTGGGCCTTCGCCATCAGCCGTGCGCTTTAATTAGGAAGCAGCGCCAACACATGCTCAACAAAATAATGACACTGCGATGTTAAGTGGACACTTTCGTCATAGAGTCAGGGAATGTACCTCGAATTCCTTGGGCCCTTTCGCGTTCTTTCCGCTGCCGCCACCTGGTCTTCAATGCAGATTGTGCAAGACTATGCAGGATTGGGGAGTGCAGCTGTGGACGGTGCATGCTGCATGTTCCTCAGAACAGAACACTCCGCTTTCCAGCCTGGCAACTCCCTTCCTGAGAGATTCTTTGGCTCTCTTTTCACGCAGCTCCTGCAACTGCAGATTCTGTCCACAATGATCAGCCCGCATGACAGCGAAGGCAGGACAGCGTAGAGCCGTAGAATGCTGTCCTTCGATTTGCCAGAGTCCGGCTTGAAAAAATCGCCGTCCTGCAATGCCGGCAGTCTGGCTGTGGCTTCACTGCACAGCCAAGACCAGTATATTCTTGATAGGCAACTTCCCAATACTGCCCATGTCCTCGACCCAGGAAAGGACCTGGTCATCCTCAAGCTGGGGGCATTGAGGACCACTTTGGATGTTTGAAGAAAATCTCCGGTATCTGCGGATGGCTGAGGCTGCCGCTGTCACCAGCGGCCGCCTGAAACATCCGCGGAACACACAGAAGACACAAGCTTTCGGCCTCTGCAAGAAGACAGCAGACGGAGTAGGAAGGATGCCTGGCCCGCTGCTTCTGCCTCCACTCAGCTCATCGTGTCATATGCAGAGACACGTCTCTAGAGGCCGAGGTGCCGGTTGCGAAACCAGTGTTGCAAGCGGCGGGCTGCCCAAGTTTTGGGATGGCGGCGCCTGAGCTGCGATATGCGGTGGGCTGAAAACAAGAGTGAGTCATGTGGTAATCAGATGGAAGTGCAATTCGAAGCGACAGATTGTGCAGGGCCTTACATGCTTGAGTTGGCAGTCCACCGTATCTCGTAGTTACAAATTTAGTGCGACTGGACACTTTTCAGCATCATCGCGCAGCTTCGCGAACCTGGACTTGCAAAAGCACGGCTGCAAGGGTACCCTCTGTGGACTATGCCCACTCCACGTGCTCAGCCACCTCCACTCAGACCAAGAAGCGAAATTGCAGGCGTAAATCCTTGCACCGCCGGCCGGAGAGTGTAGTTGACGTAGGCATTCACGTCTTGGATCCGCACACGCACTCAGCGTCTCTACTGCAATCCCAAACAAGAACAAAAGTAGGACATGCCAAGGAGCTGTGCGCGCCTTCGTCAGCATCCTTGAAGGAGGTTCGTGGAGTGACTGCTGCAACCAAAAACTTGAACTGCAGCGCAAAAGAGGCAACGATGCGAAGACCAATCCTTGTATATTGAGCCCATGGGGCATATGGACGAACGAAGAACGAAGTGGGTGAGCGAGAAGATGAGAGAAGCTGTCTAGGACTCCGAGCTATTAGACGCCAGGTTCTCGTGACGACAAGCTGCAGGATGATAGACTACTTTGAACCCGACGGTGTTCGTCCCTGGTCAAAACTCCTGAAGCAATCAGAAAGGGGTGTATTTCACGGCCGGGAAACCTTCAGCGAGCTGCTAGTCACTCATAGATGCCACGATACGCAACAAGGCGCCGAGGCTCAACGAAACACAATCGCGATCAACATTCTCCACAAGTTGTCTGAGGGTCGAGCCGGCACTTAGGACACAAGATCTGTCAGTACAGTCGCCGTGCGGACTTGCAACGATCCAGGGCATCAATGGCTTACAGAGAGAAGATCTTGTCATGAGTTTCGACTTCACACCAAGCCCTGCCCGAAGCGAAGGGCCTGAAAACCTCAAGTTATACGCGACGTGGCAGCTAGCGTAGGCACAAGCCGAGCCGCATTCTCCGCCAAGAAATCATAAATCTCATCTATCCTCGAGCTTTCTTCATCCCGGCTGTGCATGGCAAATGCAGCCAGTACGCACTACACACGTATGTGTGTATGTACAGACACACACATATATATATATAGTTAATTATATACATAGATATTTATATATGTAATTTCGATGGTTCATATCTTTATGTAGCAATATTCCAATTTCTTTAGCTCGAACATGTACGTCGAGTCCAAGTGTCAGCTTCAGTGGGACACCCCAGCCCTCCAGTCTGGTAGCCGGGACATAGCGGAGATCGTCGACCTGTAGGATTGTGGGGTTATAAGTGGTTTTCAAGGGGGCCTTGAGAAGGATATCTCCTCGTAACATGTGCATGTTCTGCATGTTCTGGTTGGCCTTCTCCAGCCAATGCTCGCCCACCAGCTTCTTGATCAACGTGCCCGCCTGGAAAAGGCATCCGGCTCGGGCAACGCTGACTCGACGCCTGAACTGTGTCTGAGTGCAGCTGAAGGCACGAACTCATCCTTCCTCAGCTGCGGCTACAAAGCTTAATCTCCACGTTTGTCCATGCATCGAAAGCTAAGTGGCTGGAGCTCTGCGCAGAGGTTCTTGAGCAGGTCCTTCGAGTACCACGTTCTGATAATTCACACGTTTTGGGCAGTGACTAGTCAGAAAACATTCCAAGGCCCTCCAGCAAGAGAAGGTCTTTAGGGTCAGCTTCAATAAGTACCTGTTTATGTCATATACATAAACATGTGTGCAATAACTTAAGTATATATATATACATATATATACATACATACGTACAGCGAAAAGTTGATACCAAGGGCAACAAGTATATGCTTTCACCGATGCTGTCATGTGTATATTATATGCATGGTATGCAAGCTAGGCAAGCCCGCCCCGCTTTTGGCGCTGCATTTTGCTGATGCTGCGCTCCAAATGAAACCAAGCACAGCAGCAATCATTCAGCTTTTAAGGATTTGAGGCACCATCTCTCACCGCCGCGAGCCGCGTTCCTCAGAGTCAGGTTTAGACCCTCAGAGTCAGGTTTAGCCGTGAACCCAAGTGCTTACGTAGCTCCGAAGGTGAGTTCATGGGGTCTCTTCATGCCAGGAGAGGCACGTCATTCCCTGCGATGTCGGGGTTTTCGCTTTTCATTCCCAGCAGGAGGAGGGGCACCACAAAGGCCACAATCACGAAGACGAAGGTCAGCCCGAAGATGGCATTGGCCGGGCTTTCTGGCTCCTCTGTGGGCCTGGAGATGGGGATGATACGCAAACTGCAAGGCATTTACAGCATGATGACTCCGAAAGGCACCGTCATGCATGTTCATCTGAGCTACACATGCAGATAGCTCTGCAAGGCACCAACTTGCAAGAGAAACATGTTCGCAAAGATTGGCCGTGATTGGCACAGGGAGTTGTAGCCGAGCGGCTCATAGGGCTTCGTCATGTCAATCTCCGCAAGCAGGAGCTGCGGCAGCTGCGGTATCTGCACCATCGGCTCTGACGTCATAGCCGGAGGGCTGAGAAAGGCAAGGCCTTGACTCACTCGGAGCCGAGGGCGGTTCCAAGCTGAATGGGGCCCTCTGCCTGCATGCCTAAACCCCCAAACCAAGGTTGTTTGAAGGCTTGTGCTGCTTCTTTAGCGGGGCCGCTAATTCCTTGGCCACACTCAACTGCCTACCTGGTGCTTGGTGGTTTAGGCAATCTACTGTGGGATTCTATGCGACTTGAGAACCACCTGCATGCAGCAAGCACATAGCTTGATGCATGTTCCCAGTACGACCCTGGCACAAGCAGAATATGCCTGAAACCGTTCAGGTTCACAGCTTGTGCCATCCCAGCAGCCCTTCAAAGCAGCTGCCAACAGCAGCAGCCCAGCAACCCGCCGATGGTAGGCCTTGCCGAGCTTGATTCGGGTGTGCGTTCTTCGAGTCACCACATCTTACACCAACTTTGCAGCTGGGCGGCCATCTTCGCACTCGGAGTATTCCCGACGTTTGCGGAGGTCTTCTAAATCCAGCTTGAGAATGGAGAAGGAGGTCACAGCACGTCGAGAAAACGGTCATTCATGTGGTCCCAAACAGACCAAAGAGCATCCAAAATGCTTGCAGATTGAAGTCTACCGAGTCTACTGTGCAAATCACAGCTGGAGTGCATCCGATGTACGCCCGATGTCCTTGGTTAGCTTCTGCTTCATCACCCGGACCAGAAGGCCATGTTGGTAAAGCTCTTGGCATCACAAAATATGTCTCAGGATCCCTTTGTTCTACCTGACCTTGCGAAAGCCGCCGCGCGACTTGGCCCCGCACATCGCGTGACAGCGGATTCACTCACTTGACAGTTATGTAGCTCTTCACAAGGATTTCTCAGAATGAAGCAGCTTGAGCCCCGGAGCGCGTGTGTCATGAGCGCTTCTATTGGGACATGTCAGCATTTCAGGGGACGAGAACACCTTGGCCACGGACAGACTCGCCAAGTCTTTCTTCGTGCTGCTGAAGGGCTTGCAAAACCTAAGTGTTCGCCCACGAGATAACCTTTGGCTGACCGAACGTGCGCAAGAACACGCTTGCAGACGACGAGCATGCAGGAGAGCATGCTCAATGCTGCTAGCAGCATTCATCACAGGCCCCACTGTTTTCGCAATCAACAGCACAGTGCCATGAGGGTCTCAGAGCGCACACAGGAGTTCCTCCAGCGCGACCTCGTCTACCTGTTTTGCGGTCAGTGTCCAATCAGATACAAGCGCCCCCAACACTCCACATTTGAGTCACATAAGTAGGATTTGCATCGCTTCGTTGTGGGGCATTCTTGGCTTCACATAATGGCTGTGCATAGAATCCCAGTTCAGGGCAAGGCGCCAGGAAGCACCGAAAAGACTTCAACTTGAGGTTTCCACTCTCGTAGTTGCACCAAGCAAGGCAAGGATGCTTGCAAGTTGGGATGCCGGGCGTTCCATATTGAGTGACATCTGTATACATCATGGCGTCTTGCATGTATGAGCAAGCAGAGCACTTATGATTTATGATTTCTCGCACTTTTATGGTATTTTACCCGAAGCAAAGTTTGGCAGACACCAAGAGAACGCTCCGTCTGGGTCCACCCGACACGCAAGCATCATGAGCATCATCTGCGCCCGGGTGTTGCTGATCCACCTCGTTTGCGGAATCGCACTTGGAAGCAGAACGTGCCACGGTTCACAAGAGAACGCTCCGTTTGGGTCCACCCGACACGCAAGCATCATGAGCATCATCTGCGCCCGGGTGTTGCTGATCCACCTCGTTTGCGGAATCGCACTTGGAAGCAGAATTTGTCACGGTTTACAAGAGAACGCTCCGTTTGGCTCCACCCGACACGCAAGCATCATGAGCATCATCCGCGCCCGGGTGTTGCTGCTCCACCTCGCTTGCGCAATCGCACTTGGAAGCAGAATTTGTCACGGTTCACAAGAGAACGCTCCGTTTGGGTCCACCCGGCACGCAAGCATCACGAGCATCATCCGCGCCCGGGTGTTGCTGCTCCACCTCGTTTGCGGAATCGCACTTGGAAGCAGAATTTGTCACGGTTCACAAGAGAAAGCTCCGTTTGGGTCCACCCGACACGCAAGCATCATGAGCATCATCCGCGCCCGGGTGTTGCTGCTCCACCTCGTTTGCGGAATCGC
This sequence comes from Symbiodinium natans, assembly GCA_905221605.1. Lineage (NCBI taxonomy): Eukaryota > Dinophyceae > Suessiales > Symbiodiniaceae > Symbiodinium > Symbiodinium natans. The sequence continues at coordinate 138,505 of CAJNDS010000296.1, read as the reverse complement.
ACTTGGAAGCAGAATGTGCCACGGTTCACAAGAGAACGCTCCGTTTGGGTCCACCCGGCACGCAAGCATCATGAGCATCATCCGAGCCCGGGTGCTGCTGCTCCACCTCGTTTGCGGAATCGCACTTGGAAGCAGAATTTGTCACGGTTCACAAGAGAAAGCTCCGTTTGGGCGCACCGCAAGAGTACGCTCCGTCCCGCACACATGCATCATGAGCATCATCTGAATCGTGGTGGTGCCACTGCTCCAGTTCGCTTGTGGAGCCGCCCTTGGACAGGACAGCACGCTGCAGAGTTGCACTTGAATCACAGTGCACACGGAGTTTTGGTCTACCAGCATCATGGGCATCAGGAGGACTGCGACACCCCACGAGAACCAACAAGCAATTCAGAGCCAGGACCGAATTGGAGAATTGTTTGAAGCCTGTTGAGCACAAACAGACATTCAAGAGCCAAGCTTTGTCACCCGCTGAGAACATGGGATCAAGAGCAAGTGGAGAATTGCTATCTCTCCACCTTTGTTTTTCAAAGTGGCAGCCTGACGCACTGTACTGCAAGGGATCTCATCAAGTAAATCCATCGGGGAAGTCCGGCATCGGATTCAATCTCCAGCAGCACAAACCCAGCGTTTCTACAAGTCAGGACGGGGTTAGACGGAGTTGGTAGTGTGTTCGCTCCCTCAATTCAATAAGCCACAGAAAATAGCACAAACAATCCCCAGCGGCCTGAGCAAAGAAGCGCTGCTGCTTTAGCCTCGGCTGCGGTAGCGGGCTGCCCTGGTTTCAAGTCCTGTATCTTGCTTTTTAAGGTTTTGGTTCTGTTTTCTTGCCGAGCTTGCTTCGCCTCGGGGTTTATGGAGACGTCTACACGCTTAAGAAACTGTGCCCTGTACCTTCCAAACCCACCTCGCCTTGTTGGATGTAGGCCCTTTAGGGCTGTAGTTTTCGGCCTAACTGCGGCTTCAAGCATGTAAGACCCTGTAACAACGTAAGTCCATCCTTCGCGATTATCATAAAAGTTCGTAAGGCTTGAAAAGATTAGAGAAGGCTCTGAGAAGGAAAGCTTCGTTGATAAGACAAGTTGGCGTGATCCTGAAACCACAATTCGGCTGCGTGGCCACTGAAAACGAGCCTCGGCTTGCTCACAGCGATGGTGACAGGCCACCAGGGCCTCCTATGACTTCGGAGAAAGGAAGACCCCCGTAGGGCTTACAGTAGGGTTTAGTAGTGGCCTGAGCGGCTTTATACGGGCTAGAAGGTACGCAAGGAGTTAGTTATCGTAAGGTGTACACATACATACAGACAGACAGACAGACATACATACATAGCAGAAGGTAAATAAGCATAAGTACATAAATATTATATATATATATCTATATCTATATGTTTACTTCTTTACTTGTCTTCTCTCTCTGTATGCAGTGGCATACTGTGGGGGCTCCCCACCTGCGCCTTGGCCTCGGCAGCTTGGGCTGCAGCAAGCTCAGACCGCAGAACTGCCTGGGACCGTCACGATCAAGCTTACGTACGAGTCTTTTCTCGGAGAGTTGCGATAGGGTGGCGGTTGCTTGGCTCCACTTCAAGATACGGCTCTCAGCACCACTGTTGCAGTCGGTGACCTGCACATCCTACATCAAAAAGAGCAGGCATCGGCCCGCCTCTCGAGCATTCCAAGCTTCCTGACACGCCAGAGAGACCCCAGGTTTGTTTCTCAAAGTTCTCCCAAAAAAATTCTGAAAAAAAAGGAGCTTCCCAAGCCCATTTAAATTTTGAGCTATGAACTTAGTGAGCTAGGTCTGCTGCCAAAGTTCTTTGAGTCCAAGGACCTCGGATTGCAGCTTGTCGCGGTAGGCATCTCGACGCACGACGACACTTTGGAGGATCTCCAGCCTCTGGGACCAAGTTTACCCCATACAAGCGGGTTCCTTAGCCCCATTCTACAAGGTTCATGATGGTTCATCTAGAATTTAGACCCCAAGGAGCATATGGCTCAGCCGCGCATTGGCCCCATGTGCAAGTCGACCGGACAGAGACTCTGGCACTTCAGGAAGCGATGCGTAAGCACTCGCGTAGCTTCTGGTAGCCGGCACTTGAAAAGCCTGCAAAGCTTGTTCCCTGCTTCGCCTATCTCCGTCTCTGGCCTCGTTGGCCTTAGAGAGCATGTCGCAAACGAAATCCAGATCGTCTAGGCCTGATTCAGCGATCGCCGACTTTCGTAGCTCGTGGTCCTCACGAAGTGCAAGCATGGTTGGTTGGAGCCTCATCTCCCTCAGCTTTTGCTCGACGCTGTTCGTCGCTTGGATTGCGGCCATGAGACTGTCTTCACATGCCATCTTTTCCATGTCGCAGTTTCGCAGTGTGTTCTCGGCGCCCTGGATGGCTGGGTCCACCTGCAGGGAAAAGATTCCGCGTTTGCAAACAAAGTGTCCACTTCAAACTAAGAAGATGTGTGGACATTGAAGCCCCAACTGGTCCCAGGAAAAGGTGCAAACATCTAATGAATCTAATTGACATGAGCAAATGCGCAAACGAGACCTGACCCGTGACCACCATGACCGCTCTGGCCGTTGCAGTGACTACAAATAAGCTCACAAGAAAACGACAAAGCTGCAGGGCCCACACAGTTCACAGCTTCAGGATCCTTCAGGCCTGCCGCATGTCCTGCTTCAGTCTCTCCAGCAGCTGTGCGGCTGCTTCGAGGAAGGGCTCTGGTCGCGGCCCCAAGGCGGGTGCACCTCTGCTTCTAGCTCCAGCTCTGGCCGCTCCAGCCCAGCTGTCTCTACCTGTCGAGTTCGCAGTGCTCGCAGTGCTCACAGAACTCGGAGAGCTCGCGGCACCTGCTTCCAGTGTCTCATGAGTTAGAGTGCACCGCGGCCGCTTCGACGGCGCCTCCGGCACTGCCGTACCTGCCCCTTCACCGCTGCAGTCCGGCACTTGCGGTTGCGGAGTTTGTTGCGGATAGATGCCGAAGGCGCCGAACTTGTCCAAGAACTCCTGAAACTGTCGCCACTCACAGAGCTGCACCTGCACAGTCGAAGCACTGAGCTGTCCGCGGGAAGTTGTGACCTGAGTCAAGATCAGCGGAAAAGCAGCAAAACGCCGCCTTGCCAAGAGCTCTACCCGATCCAGCATGGACCAAAAGCTGTGGGCGGCATCCGATGCCGAAAGGTTCGCGGCGGCGGTCACTCTCGCAAGGCTGTGCTGGCATCGTCTGGGGGAATTCTTGTGATCTGGCGCCAGGCGCTGAAAGGCCTTGAAGGCCCCAAGGCCAACGTTGCAAGACTCGGTGAGGAGCCCTATCTCTGGATATGCGATGTCAATGGCAACCATCAGCATCTTTGTCCATGTCTCTCCAAGACCCTGTGCAGACTGGATCGTTGCAGAGATCAAACGGAATTTCTCTGAGCTGGAGAGCTTGCTCTCGCCTGGACTCTCTTGGAGCATCGGCCAGACTTTCTCAGCAATCTCAAGTAGCGTCTGCGTGCGCCGGGCAACGTTCCTCGCCAGATTCTCATCGTCATCTACACAAAGGCGCTGTGGAATCGACAGGAAGGCGGCCGTTTGCAGGGGCTGACGCGTCGAGCGCCGGAAGTCCAGCATGGCCCGCGTCACTTTGCCGTCGTCAGCAAACTGGGCCATGGGATCTTTCCAGAAGTCCTCCTGCAACATCAAAGGCAGCTGCGCCTCTCGGAACAAGGTGCTCTTGCAGTGCGCTCGAAAGACAAACATGCCCACGAAGCGCTGCCAAGCCGTCCAGGGAAGTTGCTCATTTTGCAGGATCTGCGTTACGACGAAGAATTCGTGAGGTCCAAGGACCGTATGGAATGGCACCCACTTCTCCTTCTTGCCCAGGTTTGGCTGCACCCAAGCTCGGAACAGTGGCCAGAAGCCACGAGCTTTGGAATCCTCGAGTTGCAGCTCCTCATCGAGTCGGGTCAAGGCCTGTCCAACAGAAGACTCCAGCATATTGGACCCTCATTAGACTCCTGTGTTTTAACCATGCAGGAGATTGTTTCCCAAGTTTCAGGGAGCACGAAAGAATCTACGAATTCACATAATCCTTCTATCGTAACTTTTTCTTGCCAGGGCCCCAAGACCACGTTCGTTTTGAGAATCCAGGCGGCCAACCCGAGAAGCCGAGGAACCTCCATGCGCAGCTGGCATTGCAGGAACTGGAAGAAATCGTCAACCGCCTCTCCCAGCAGGTCATCGGGGATCTCGGACATCACCGGAGAGCCACAGCAAGCTCATCACGAGGCTCAGCGGGGCAGCGGGCAGGCGTCAAGTGGTGTTGTGCACAGGAAATGGAATTCCCTAATCACCATTGTTTGCATTCGCACACATACAATGACAGATAAGCTGGCTGTGATATGGGCCGGAAAACTTGGGTTCGTAAAACCTGAATGCTGCCTGGACAGATGCAAACCCGCCAAGTAACTCCAAACCTATCCAAGATGTTGTTTTCGATGCGAGCAGGTTTGGGGCACCTTAAAGGCAAGGTTCCTTAGATCGGATGGGCACCTTAAAGTCCTAAACTATTGAGACTTCAGGAGAGGTCTTGAGAGCGATCCGCCGAAGTTGCTCAGACAACGACTTATGCATAGCGCACATCCCTAGCTTCCACGGCCTTGTGCTTCAAACCTCCTCCCTCCCGATCTGACGCCCAAAGAACCCTCAACCCTGCACCTTACTGAGCAGTTTCAAGACTGAGAGGAAGCATATTCTTGAAACGGAGGGCTGCTGCTGATAACTCTTATGTCATCGCTGGGCTCTCAGCTGTCATTCTACTAGCTGTCCTGCTCGTGGGCAAGTCGAAGATTCCACAGCCACGTGCCTCGTGACCTGCGAAGTGAGACCTCTCCCGACGTGTTTCGTGGCGGGCTTGTGTGAGCTGCGGAAGAGCCAGGAGCAATAAGGCAACGGAAACAGTTAAGCGCTCACATAAAGTAAGAGGCATGGCAACTTGCATTCTTAAACCCTTCACGGTCTTCTCTTCTTGCACTTAAAGTTAGACTTCGATGGTTTCAGCTCCAGGCCGGAGCCAAAGCTGTCGCCGCTGCGTCCCTGAGAGGGGCTCCAGGCCTGCAGAGATGCTTGGATTGCAAGTTTTTCAAGGAGGCACCGATCCCATCTCTTGTTCTTTCTTGGGTTTAGGGGCTTGTTGAATCACAGTTAGAAAAGCCGAGTTTGCACAACAGTTCAACAGCCCACGGAACCCGCATCAAACATATCAGGCTCACCAGGAACACCCATCACGCTCCCTCAGGAATGGGAATCCCGAAATAAGGCCCTCCTCCTGTAAAAGCAAGGCGACTTCGGAAACAAGCCAAAGGCAGCAAGCCTGCAGCTACTCTCGCAGAACTGCCCCAGCGGCGAGGGTAGAGTTGCGCCACCTTCGTTTGGGTTTGGAGTGCTGGCAAGGCTGTTAACCCCGAGCTCTTCCCCCACAACCTGTCAAACAACTGCTTGAACCAGAAACACCGCCTACCACTGCACACCGGTACTTGGAGGCTCGAGAAGCTCTCTGAGTTCAGCGCTGAAGCCCCAAGACCTGCAGGACACACGGACATTTTGATAACTCCGGTGTCAGGAACCGGCCCAGGCGGGTGCCTGGCATCCAATGCGGCCACCACCCGCTGGAAAAGATCGAGCCTCGATACGTGGCTTTAAGATATCTGGAAAGTCAATGATTCTTGAAGATTTGAACCCAGCGGATGTCTTCCCATGGCAAGCACAACGACAGATTGCCACAAGCCTTCGAATTCACTATGAACAAATCGCAGCCCCAATGTGTGTTCGTTCATCAGGTTGATGTATGGGGATTCTAGGGCCTAATACCCTAGAACCCCCCCCCCCCCCCCCAAAAAAAAACCCCTTCTAGGGTTGATTTATGGGGATTCTGGGCCTAATAATAGCCCCTCCTGGTGTATTGTTGGTGTCTCCCAGGGCCCGAGGGAAGTGCGGCAGGAGTGCCTCCACTGAAGCCTTGGAAGCAGCCTGCCGCAGGCACAGTGGCACAACTGCTTGTCGGCAAAAACTGCACCAGACATACATATTATGTGTAGATGATATAATATAATATAATATCATATCATAATATATAATATTATATTATGTGTTATATAATATAGAATATATAATATAATTATATAATGTAATCAAATATAAATATAATAGATGTATATAGCTGCTCATCTGCTTTAGTAGAAGCACCCTCGAAAAGAGCAAGTTGCCTGTGCTATGCAGGACACCCGTTGCAGATAATGCTCGTCTTGAATTTGAGAGGAAAGTTTCGCTGTAAGTGATGCTCGTCTTGAGTTTCTGAGGAAGGTTTTGTTGCAATTGTTATACGTGCCTTGAATTTCTGAGGAAGGTGTCGCTGCAAATGCTGCTCGCCTTGAATTTTCTGTGGAAGGTTTCGTTGCAATTGCTACATGTCATGATTTTGTGAGGAAGGTTTCGCTGAAAATGCTACTCGTCATGAGTTTCTGAGGAAGGTTTCGTTGCAATTGCTACATGTCCGGAATTTCTGAGGAAGGTTTCGCTACAATTGCTACGTGTCGTGAATTTCTGACGAAGGTTTTGAATTGGTGAGGAAGATTTCGTTGCAATTGCTAAACCTTCCTCAGAAATTCAAGACACGTAGCAAAGCAATTGCTACGAAACCTTCCTCAGCAATTCAAGGCACGTATAGCAATTGCAACGCAGCCAAGACGAGCATCAGTTACAGCGAAACCTTCCTCGGAAACGAAGTCATGTAGCAATTGCAACGAAACCGTCCTCAGAATTTCAAGACACGTAGCAATGCAATTGCAACGAAACCGTCCTCACAAACTCAAGACATGTAGCAATTGCAACGAAACCTTCCTCAAAAACTCGAGATTGGTAGCATTTACAGCGACACCTTCCTCATAAATTCAAGCCTAGCAGCAAGTGCAACGAAACCTTCCTCACAAATTCAAGACATGAAGCAATTGCAACGAAACCTTCCTCAGAAATTCAACACCGATAGCATGTATAGCGAAACCTTCCTCAGAAATTCAAGACACGTATAGCAATTGTAACGCAGTTGTGAAGTCACGAAACTGACCGGCCAATGTTGTCGGGCTAGATGTTTCTCCCTTCCTGAAATTGGGGGTATAAGGCGCAAAAGAGGGTTTCAAAGGTCCCTAGAGGTTCCCACCACCCACCTCTGGGTTTAATATCATAAATCCCAATGCGGGGGTGAAGTGGGTTTGCCACGCCTGACAGTATTATATTACCGGATTTCCACAAAGCGGGCTGAACATCTCAATTTACTTGGGTCACCCTCCTTGTAGGCTCTCGGAAGTTTTGGAATTTGCTTTGGAGTTTTCAGGGTTTGTCGTAGTCTGTCCCCTCCCTTGATGCTCGTAGGGTTTTGTTTTGGGGTTTTCAGGGTTTGTCGTATGTCCCCTCCCTTGGTGCTCGTAGGGTTTTGTGAGGAAGCAAGATTTGCTTTAGTGCCCCACCCAAATACGGTCATTGCTTGTTGTTTGTGTCAGAAGACCGCGTCATGGCTCGAACAACATTGACCGGTCAGTTTCGTGACTTCACAACCTTTTTCGCACCAAAAGAGGATTTGTTTTGGCTCAAGGGTGTAGCTGTTCTACAGGGACCAGTACGAAACATGAAGGGTGTAGTACTACATGTGGTGCTAGTGCTAATTACATGTAGTACTACATGTAATACTAGAGGGAACAATACGAAACGCGAAGGGTGTAACAATTCCTGTAGTACTACAAGTAGTACTGCATGTATTACTACAGGAAATAGTACGAAACGTGAAGGGTGTAGCAGTTCCGGTAGTATTACATGTAGTACTACATGTAGTACTACATGTAGTAGTACTACATGTAGTAGTACTACATGTAGTACGACAGGGAAAAATACGAAACGTGAAGGGTGTAGCGGTTCTTGTAGTACTACATGTAGTACCACCTGTAGTACTACATGTACTACTACAGGGAACAGTACCAAACGTGAAAGGTGTAGCAGTTCCTGTAGTACTACATGTAGTACTGCATATAGTACTACATGCAGTACTACATGTAGTACTACATGTAGCTATTCCCGTAGTACTACATGTAGTACTACAGCCAGCAGTACGAAACGCGAGGGGTGTAGCAGTTCCTGGAGAACTACATGTAGTACTACACCTAGTACTACATGTAGTAAGTACGAAACGTAAAGGGTGTAGCAGGTGAAGGGTGTAGCAGTTCTTGTAGTACTACATGTAGTACTACAGGAAACAGTACGAAACGTGAAGGGTGCAGCTGTTCCTGTAGTACTACATGCAGCACTACAGGGAACAGTACGAAACGTGAAGGGTGTAGCAATTCCTGCAGTACTACATGTAATACTACGTGTAGCACTGCGGGGAACGGTACGAAACGTGAAGGGTGTAGCAGATCCTGTAGTCGTACATGTAGTACTACATGTGGTGCTACATGTGGTTCTACAGGGAAAGCTACGAAACGTGAAGGGTGTAGCAGTTCCTGTAGTACTACATGTAGTACTACATGTAGTACTACATGTAGTACTACATGTAGGACTACATGTCCTCCCCACTCCTCGTTTGGGTAATAAGCCGCCAAACAGGGGCGGCGGAACGTAACCCAGCCCTACTATGAAAAAAACAAAAACAGGCCGGAACGTAGCGGAACGTAGCCAGCCAAGAGCGGAACGCAAGACAATATTACACCCAAAAGCTCTCGTCAGGAAGCAGGACTTGCTTTAGGCTCCCATCCAATAGCTCTCGTGAGGACGACCAGAGGCTCTAGGCGATATCCCATTTGGCCGCTTGCGGTCCCTACAGTGCTAGCTACCCCACCTTCCCCACTCCCCGTGGGGCGGAACGTAACCCAGCCCTACTATGGGGAATCAGCAAAAACAAGCCGGAACGTAGCGGAACGTAGCCAGCCAAGAGCGGAACGTAACCCCAGCCCTACTGCGGGGAAAAGCCAAAAACAGGCCGGAACGTAGGCGGAACGTAACCCAGCCATACTATGGGCAAAAGCAAAAGCAGGCCGGGGACACTAGCCCCTTTTTTTCAACATGGTCTTTTCATAAAACAAACGGCTTCCTCACAAAAGCTATATAATAGTGAACCCAAGCTCTTGTGAGGAAGCAGGATTTGCTTTAGTGTCCCACTCAATAGCAGGTTTTCCTTGCTGTTTGTGCGAAAAGACCGCGTGAAACCCACCCAAAACCCATCCCAAACCCACTCGAAGCCCTGGCAGGCGTGGCAAACCCACTTCACCCCCGCATTGGGATTTATACTAATAAACCCAGAGGTGGGTGGTGGGAACCTCTTTGGGCTTCTGTAGCCCTCTTTTTGCGCCTTATACCCCCCCAATTTCAGGAAGGAAACATCTAGCCCGACAACATTGACCGGTCAGTTTCGTAACTTCACAACTCTCCGGCTATTTCGTTGTGACCATCCCATTAATCGTCGGTCCTCTATCATGTCATCGGATTGAATTTCTGAGGCAGGTTTCGTTTCAATTACTGTTGGGCTTGAGGAAGGTTTCGTTGCAAATGCTACTGTTCTTGAGTTTCTGAGGAAGGCTCGCTTGCAATCGTTACGGTTCCGTTGCAATTTCTTCTCGTCTTGAGGGTCTGAGGGAGGTTTGGTTACAAGTGCTATACGTGTCTTGAATTTCTGAGGAAGGTTTCGCTATACATGCTACTAGTGTTGCTACTAGTCTTGAGTTTCTGAGGAAGGTTTCGTTGCAATTGTTACATGTCTTGAATTTGTGAGGAAGGTTTCGTTGCACTTGCTGCTGGGCTTGAATTTCTGAGGAAGGTGTCGCTGTAAATGCTACCAATCTCGAGTTTTTGAGGAAGGTTTCGTTGCAATTGCTACATGTCTTGAACTCAAAGAACTAGAGGCGTCGAGTGTACTGAGCGGGTTGTGGGAGCTGAGGTTGTCGGGCCGGCTCAACTTTTTCCTTTCGATTGTCTTTTTGCTAAACACATCATTTTCTTTTCCTTACCTTTACAGACAAATCGAAACCCAGCTTGTCACATTTTGGCCCGGAACGGGGGGGGGGGGGGAAGAGGGAGGCATTACTGCTTAAGGCCTGAGCGGACATAAGGGACCATCCCTGAATAATCCCGAGCATGCCCGGGGCCTTTGGCTTTCCAAGCTGTGCAGACAATGATTGAACCTGAAAGCATCGGCACACATGATGGATGATAGCCACTACTGGCGCGGTGTGGCAGGCTCTGAGTTGGCTTGGGCTTGGGCCAGGCGCCGGTGAGCTTGTACCAAGCCTGTGGGCTTCAACCTTCGAGCCGCTTTGCAGCGGGCGATTTTCAACCTCTGGGGGGCTTTTCTTTGTGTGACTTCGCCTCTTGGGAGCAACGCTGAGGACTGGCCGCAGCCTGAGATGCAAAAGGATGTGCCGAGCCATGCCTGCATCTCACACCTCCGAGAGACATGCGCCGACATGAAGGCTCTTTTTGTGCGGATCTTGTAGGTGAAAGTGGATGGTGCACCTGTCCATGGTGTTGGACAAAGATGGAGGCAGTCCTGCGCCCGGCATATACGCGCAGCCTCCGCCTGGCTGGAGAAGGGAAGTCGTGATGATCTTGGCTGCCGCAAGCAGCAGAGGATCTCTCTCCCTGGGAAGACCAGGCGCGCACACAAACTGGAATGTCGATGCTTGGAGGTACAATAGTGGTAGTCTACTTAGGTCATCAGAATGTTCAAGGGGCCCTATTGCCATTCTGGTATATAGGCCTTTGAGGAGACTATTGCTACACCTGAAGCCCATGAGCATGTTGGGAACTGAGGCGCCAGCGCTGGCAAAGCAACATGCTGGCCCAGACATCGCGACGAGCAGAAGCAAAGGTCTGCCTGCGACGTGGCAACAAGGGAGTGACTCTCACGAAGTATCGCAGGCACATACCTCAACATATACTGAGAGCTTGCTTTCTTCGTATTCTTTTTCACGCTGCTGTAGTTTTTTGAAAAGGGGGATGTAGAAGGGGTGGGTCCATGTTGAGGTTTTAACCACTAAAGAGGGAAAGGCGATTCAACTCATGCGCCGAGCGTGCCTCGGGGCTGCCTTCCGAGACTTTGGGAAGTGCACAGAGCCTCTTGCGAACCAGAAGCACCCCAGGGCTTGCTGCGTGGTCCCTACTTTATATAAATATATATATTTTTATATATTTATACATAGATGTCTATATGTCTAGAGAGATGTGTATGTATGTATATATATATATATATATTATATACATATGTATTTATGAGTATATCTCTGTGTGTGTGTGCGTGTGTGTGTCTCTCTCTCTGTGTTCTGTGTACGTATATATATATATATATATATAATATAATATGGACTTTGGATATGTAAAATGTGTCATTTCCCTCCAGTCTATGTTTACTCTCCCACTCCCGGTGGGACGCTGCCAGGGAGCCCAGATGCCGGCTCGCCGCCTTCCAGACGCCAAGCTGATTTCAACGAAGACGACGCGACAAGCACGGAGAGGGAGAGGAATAATTCCTATTGAGGTACATGAACCATAAGCTTGATTTTCGGGTTCATTTAGGGTCCCTGCTATTCAAGCAGAAAAGTCGCCAAAGAGGAAGCGCATGCGGAGAAGCATGCGCCGCCTGGAAATGTTGTCCAAGAGATGCTTCACAGCAAAACCCACAAAGAGCCACTTCAGTACGTAGTGTGTGCAGGAATTACAGCCGACCTGGCTACCTTGTCAGCCTGCCAAGCCAACAGCAGCAAATTCTGGCACTACAGCAATAAACGGACCCAACACCAATGGCCTGGCAGGGGCTTCATCTTCGTTGCGAAATCTAACCACCGAGACAACTCCGCTGCATCGCCACCTCCAGCGCTGATCGGCTTGAAAGGTTCCAAGAAACCACTCCTTCTCAAGCATCAGGGTTTAGGGCTTTAGGGTTTTTGGACCCAGCCTGTGTTCCTCACGATGCCCATGAGTTCAGCTCGGCCTGGCTCGAGATCATGCCCAGAGCCCCATAATCACTCGACCCATCGCGACCCTGCAGCCTCCGACAAGATCTGGGCCGAGTTACAGCGTCTTATTTCGGGATGTTTGTTCCAACGACAAATAAACGATCAAGAATAGCCACTTGCACAGACGCGTACCTAGCTGTCCGCAGCAACTCCAGTTCAACGAGGCGTGTGTTGGACTGAGCTGGGACTCCCGGCTCGTGCCCGCAGCCAGCGCCAAGGATGCCTGGAGCTGGCCGCAGCTGCGACCGCACGATGCACCTCTGGATCTTATCGCTTCCGAGGTGTGACTATCAGAGTGGGCCCTGTGCTTAGGCCCCTGGCAAAACAGAGGTTGTTGCGAGAGATGGTCTTTAGACAAGGGGACCTTCAGGGGCCAGGTCAGAAACACTTCACAGGTTGCCATGTGGATCAAGTGCACTGCTCAAAAGCATGCTTTCTCCGCCGATTCCTGCATTGCAAGACCACGCTTGCAGTCAGGCATTGCAGGTGGGAAGCCCATTTGCGGCAGACCCTTTAGGAAACTGCTGGCGCATGCACGCAGCGGACAGTATGTAGTTCGGACAGTGTGGCCCCAGCAGTCAGCTGCACGCAGGCGATGTGTGAGGAGCTGGTCACGAACTCCTTGCGCTCGTTAACCAGCACCTCCCTCCACGCAGCAACTGCAAGCGCTGGTTGCTGACGTGCTACAAGAGCCTTGATTCACCTGAAATGCCTAGCGGCCTAGCTTGCTATCTCTCTGAAGCAAGGCTGCATTTGAACTCCGAGGTGAAACTGCGAGAATGAAAAATGCCTGAGCTGCATCTTATGCTTATACCAGGTCGATTTTTCATAGAACGTCAGTTCAAGAAATCCACCAGTCTGCGGTCAGGACAGAGAGCAGCAGGTGCATCAATACACAAGTGGCACTGCTTAGCTATTGGGCTACCTCTTGTAGTGCCTCTTGTTTCGTAGGAGTTCAGCCAACACAGCAGCACCTCCAGCCGAAATAGGTTCCATCGGCTCCTGTATGGTAGCCCACCAGAAGCCTATTCATTCCATCGATAGAAAACCAAGATGCTCAACGTCCCCTCTTATATGGGAGACTTGTGCCGTCATGCTACAGCCAAGGCCGGGGAAAATCCAGCATGGCTTTCCAGCTACAACGCCCCTGGACATCCAACCGCAACTGGGATGGCTGTAGCGTGAATTCAGGGTGAAGACAATGCGCTCCGACATTGGTCGCTCGAGGGTTACTTTTTCCCAAGCTCATCTTGGTCGCCTGGGCTTCAGAAGTCTTCGGGGTGATTCTTGCCACACGCTTTCTTCGAAACTCAGCAGCTAGGCACCCGGCTCAGGGTGACATCTAACTCCTCTGGATCGCAATAGGTTTCGCCCTGGCATCAACAGCCACTTTTGCTTTAGAGTACCGCATGTCAGGAAACGGGAGAAACTTGAAGGCCTTGGGTTCCCACGGCGGCTGCAGTTCTCGACCCAGCAACCTTACAAGGGGCGGATACTGTAAGGCTGGGACGACATAAGTGGATGTGAGGCAGGGGTACGTGCAGAGAATTCGCACACGGAGCAATGCTGAACGCTGCTGAACCGCTTGACTAAAATATGAGACGTCTGCGAGAAAAGCTGCCCAAGCAATTACAAGCCCAAGCCGCTTGTCAAAGACGCAGCCACCCTGATGGCCCTGCAAGAAGAAGTCCGCACCACGAACATCCTCAGGGAGACCCACATTCGGATGAATGCAGGAAGCAGGAACGACATGATTACACGATGCACAGACAGGACCGTCACAAAAAGCAGCAGATGCAGTAACAAAAGCCGCGGCATTCAACAAGAGGAAGACGCGATCTTTAACCCGGCCAGCCTCGACCTACAAACCGCACCATGCAACCCAGATGGCAGAAGTAATTGCGGCTCCGGTTTGACACACCACTGACACACCGTTGTGTGCCCGACTCTCACTTTCCGTCCCCAGGAATGACATGGTAGACTCGCCCCTAATATGCTATCCCTGTGCAGAGCTTCCTCCCAGCCGCCGATGCCGGAGCCCAACCGCTTGCCTGAAGCTCAGCATGATCTGAGTTCCATTACCCGCGATGCGAACCATTACCGATGGAGTGAGCCCTATGGTTTGTTTGCATCCATGTCTTTGACACCTGGGATGTACTAGTCAAAAACAAATCAACCCCTATGAACCTGAAAACCTGCTTTCTCCTTGTGATCCGGGATTTTCACTGCTTCGCTCGCCTCGCAACTGCCAGCGCTGAAGATTGATTTGATTCGTGTTGTGCCCAGGCACGAGGCTGCCGCGTGAGGAGGCCTTTCATCAAGGTCTTGCCATTCGCCTCGGAAGACACACACTGAGCCTGCTGCGACCAGAACGGCTTCTCTGCATATTGATGCAACCATGCGTCGTCTTTGTAGCTGGATGGAAACTGAAGAGGGTCCTGGTTGGCACAAGCTTGAGGCTTTGCGTCCACAGTTCAACTAAATTTGCAAGGCCGCGCAATTCCCGACAGCACCTATGGCCACGCAGCTGCGAGCGGCTAGTTCATTTTGTGGTGATCAAGTCGTCATCTTCTGCAGAGGTTGGGTCCTTTAAGACTGCCGTGCAAACTTCTGTCGGGTCGTCCAGGTCATCTGCAAAGGGGAGATAGCCTTATGTAGCAGCACGAGTCACTGAGGCTTCCTGCAATGGCATGGAAAGACTCATGTCACTGCGCATGGAGGATGCACAGCCGAATGCTAGGCACGGAAGATGATTGCTCTTTAGATTACGATGGGATGCTTTGCTCACGAGAGCATGACATTTTGCCACATCTTGCCAAAAGCGCACTTCCTGGGAATAAACTATCCAGGATAAATGATGTGGACGTCAGCCAACTGCCAATCGCCCATCACGGCCGAACCTACGGGCACGCGGGCCGCTTAGAGCCCAGCAGCAACAGCCCAGGAGACTGCATGGTAGACCGGAAGCAAAACTGCAAAGTAGCCCAAGGTCAAGAAGACCCCAAACTGTCCGAAGACTCGCTCCTTCTGAAATGGCCACCGCCAGCTCAGCTTATCTCCTGAAAGATGGCACAAAGCCAAGGCAAGCAACACGGGGCCAAAGGCCACAGCGAAGCCAGTGAGTTGAGAAACTGAGAAGCCGAGCAGTTGCTTGGCTGAGTGGGCCGTGGCCACAGCTACCAGCGGCACCATGGAAACCCAGAAAAGTGTGTAGATGCCATGGTACATGTCTTTGGGCAGTCCTAGGTAAGACTCGGGGGCCCAAACCTTACTCTTGCCGTTGTTGTTCTGATCCTTGTATTCTCCCTTGTACTCCTTGGACTCACCAAGCTTCTCCCGAAAGGTGCCACACCACTGGTCGATGAAGCCACTCATCGGGGAGCCATAGTTGCACTCGAACTTTGCGTGGTGGCAATAGTGATACTGATCCGATTGAAAGTGATCTTCCCAGCCACTGTGGCCACAAGCAGGGGCAATGGCCAGGTGGAAGAAGCACCAGTAGAAGAGGAAGGGAGAAAGGCCAGGTAGATACAAGGCAGGGATGAAGGCATTGGAGAAGTAATACAAATGCTCTATAGGATGCATGGTCATCCCTGAGAACGGCTCGGGATCTGAATTTCTATGGTGCAGGCTGTGTACATATTTGTAGATTGCCCGGATGTGGATGAAGCGGTGGGCGGTGTAGAAATGCAAATCACGCCAAATCGGCATTGCCAACACCCAAAAGATGTTCCAGCAGAGAAGCACCGGACTGGAATAAACCTCTGCGGCGGTGACGTATGGCACCCTCTTGGTGGCCCAGATGCGCATCATGATGGCTTCCAGAAGCGTCCACTGCAGCACGCCCAACGACCTCACAAGAAGCCACAAACGGAAAAGATCCTGTGAGGAAGGCGCGACGCAACGTTACAGCCATGATGCGTACGGAACCCATCAACCGCTGGGATCCGTTGGGAGACCATTCGGTCATTAAGGAACTATTCATCATGATGCGAGGGAGGAAAATCGTAATGCAGCAAAGGCTCCAGTAGTAAAGGTTGTGGGCCATGTTGCCAGGAGTGGGAAACTTCTCTGGCGAAAACTTCCGACTGGACCACTGTTTGACATACAGGCCATAGTAGAAGAAGCCGTAGTAGCCCAGGGCAACTGTCAAGTTCAGGTACATCCTCGGTAAGACCCAACTCCAAGACCAGTTCCTGGCAGCTTCTATGTCATACGGAGCCACGGTATAGATGACCAGGGCAAGGATGCACCAGACCAGGTTGGGAGAGTGGAAGAAGAACCTCAAAGTGCCAATCCTGGGCTGCCGTTGAGGACTCCCGAGTACCGAAATCGGAATCCATGCACTTCATTACATCCCAGGATGATGGTGAAAGTCTTGATACCCTACCTAGTGCAAGTTGCTTGAGCAGCCAACACAAAACAACCTTCGATACCCTACATAGTTCAAAGTTACTTGAACAGCAACCGAGAATCTTTCGGAGCGTGTTCTGAAGGCCGAGCTGGTCCACCTGACTGGTGCACCCTGCCGGCTTGGTCGCGTCCACCCAGGATTCCACGCCCCCAAAGACCTTACCACCTTCATTTATGGGTTTTAGGGTTTCTGCTTTAGGGCTGAAGGGTTTAGGGCTTGGGGTTTGTTCCGCCCTTCTCGATTCATAATCCCCTAAGCCCTGACACCGAAAGGGAATGATGGGATTTACACACACTCGGGTGATTAGTGCCTTCGTTGGGTGAGGGTTCTTGTATGGTACTTCTTAAGCTCAGGGAAACCTGGGGCCTGGCAGTCCACCCAGGCGAGTCCAGTCGAACATGGCTCCACAAAAGGATCGGTCTCTGGCTCGTGCTTTCGCGTTTGGGATCTTAAAGCAGAGCTCTATGAAAGAATGCAATAATAGAAGAAACTTTAAACAAAAACGCATATATATATATATAGATATTTAGAGAGATATCTACATGTGCACATGTATAATGTCGCCACACCAGTACGTAGGTGGCAATATTGCAGTAACTGTACATGTACATAATAGTTCTCCTCCTGTAGTATATACATACATGCTCCTCTATGTACAATACTGGGCTGTGCTTCTTTTCTGGAATCTCATGTCTTGAGACGTTGTGGCGAGCAAGGCCAAAGCCAGCCGACAAGTCCATCTCAGAAGCTCAGAACTTCGTGAGTCCTGATACGTAGTTCAGCAGAATATATCGGGCAAGATGCCGCAAACGAACTCGTACAGCATCACACCCATTGACCACAGATCAACCTGACGCGACGCATGCGGCACAACAGTGCACTCGAGGTACTGGGCTCGTCGGTCCAGTCGGGGATCAGATGCCGACAAGTCCGCTATGCCTTCCGATTCCTGTTATTCATGTCGCTGATTTGTGCATGGTGCCGGGCCTCCGTTCCATACCCATGGCCCCGCATAACCTCCGGGGCCATGTAGTGCGGAGTGCCGATCCTCGGAATCAAACCATGCGACAAGAAACAAGTCTTCTGCCTCTCATGAGGGGCAAACGGAAGGCAACGCAAGCTAGCCCAAGTCGGGCACGCCCTGAAAAACCCTAGATACCCGGAGACTCCCACAAAACAATAAACCCTCAACACCCTACTGCCCAATACCCTGAAAGCCCAAATGCTCTAAGCGCCCTAAACCTTCCCGAAAACCCGAAACACCCCAGATCCTCACAGCAAAGACCCCTTTTTGATGCATGGACTGAGAGCGAGCATGTTCGACACAGCTTGCAACATGAATCCGTCAATGCCCCAAAAACCTCAGTACCCTACATAAACCCTGAGTACAATACCACAATACCCCACAGCACGGACTCCCCAAATGAAAGCTTCGAAAGAACCGAAATACCCAAACCCTCAATAACAGTAAAACCTCAAGCCGCAAATGCACTAAACTAAAGCCTCTCTCTCTCTCTCACAGGCAAGGCAGCTCCAAGCTCCGTCTCGCTAAACTAAACCCTGCCCTACAGTCTCTCAACCTCAACACCCTAAAACCCTAAATGCCTACCCCTATCCGAAAGAGCCCTCATGTTGGTTTGAATAGTCGCCCCCCCCCCCCCCCCCCCCCCCCCCCCCCCATTTCCCGGCCCAAAAGGACTGGTTCTCTTGAAAGCATCTTTGTTGAGCCCCGCTCCCCATCATATTGCTCCTCCACCATCCTATTTACTATGATGGAATGAATAGCTCGCAGCTTTCCAGTCCTTGTCCGACCCTAGATGCTAAACTGAAGCGTAGCCCCGCGAGCTTTCGTGATATGTACCTTCACCACTGCCGGAAGAAGCTCCAACAGGCACAGGACAGGCTACCTTGGAATGTTGACATGGGCCGAGTCGCATTGTGAAGGTCTTACTTTCTCCCTCCGGCAGCTTCTTCGCGATGCCAAAATCGATCAACTTCAGGTAGCCCTGTGCATCAAGCATCACCTGGGTTATGCATTGAAGGCAACACTCAACTGCCATTGCGTGGCTCGAGACATGCCCCTTTCCTGCCAGTAGCCAAGACACATTCTCAGGCTTTAAATCTCTATACCTGGGCCAGTTTAACGAGCTTTTTTTCTCTGGAGGTGGGGGGAGTTCAGAACTACTTCAGTCATTTTGAGGCCCGCGCAGAATATTTCGCTCGGAGAGCTCCTGTTGCCATGGGAAGGGCTAGCACCACATCAATGTATCTCTTACACTTGCCGAGGGCTCTCAAACTGAGAGTGTTCACAGGTGAGGGGAGGGGACGGGGGGGGGGGGGGGGGGGGGGTCCTCTAGCACGATAACCAAGGAGCCCGTGTAAAACTGCGCCTGGCCAGGGTAAACAAGTCAGATTCTGCTTTGTGCCGTGATCGCCTGCCTGGGCTCTGGAGAGTACGGTTGGTATCTCCCTGATGGCACCTTGCCGATCGAAGCATGCCATGGAGCTGGAGACAGGGAAGAACAAGGAACAAGAATATCTGAGCCAGAATGCCATGCAGCTCTCCTCCAGTAATCAGCTCAGTAAGAATGTAGACCTGAGCAGCACTTTCCTTGACTCTCTCATCTTCGACCTTTTCAATCCTTTGATTCTTTCTGGGGCTGGGACGCTCTTCGTGGTCTCAAAGGTGTTGACCTGTGTCATGATGAAGGGGTGGTCGATGTCTTTCCTCAGATCAGAACCGAGCTAGCAGGGGGCATCCAGGTCTAACGATGCCAAATCTTTGAAACTCTTCCAGCAAAGCTTCAGAAGCGAGCACTCGCGCTGCACCTCTTCTGGCACCTCACCATCGACCTTCTTTACCCGCTTGAGCCTTGAAAGCCAGGCAGCTGCTAGGCAAAGGGAGATTACCGCCCCGACGTGCCCAGAAGCGACATGCAACCATGCTAAGTGCTGTCTGGCAGAACGCGTAGCGCATCCCAGTCGACTTGTGCTCAACCAGGCGAACAACTCCAGCGGCACCTGCCGCAAGCGTTCCGCAAACGCGGAAGGCGATAAGAACTCTCAGAGCTCACCGTCAGCTTGCAGAGGGTTCTTGCCTGCACCGATGACCTTGACCTGGATAACGTCCTTTAAGCCAAAATTGGTATCCTGAAGCCTGACATGTTGCTGGATTCGGTCCAACCAAGCCCACGAGGGCGTGCGATGCTGCTGCATGACGACTCAAAAGCCGTGCCTGATGCGATTCATCAGCTGCTGCTGCCTTGAGACAATGGTCGAGGTCGGCACGGCAATAGCAGATCATAGTTGCCCATGCTGTGCTATGTTGCGCCCTAGCACTACTGACCCCGATACCAAGCTGCATGTTGCCCGCGATGATCTTCTCGAAGGTTGCCTGCAGCAACATCGAGCCAACAACCACTGATTGGCCACCTACTCTCGGCAAAGGACAGTCGGCCATGACAGTCTAAGGTAAGTGACCTTCTCGATGGCCCAAAGCTCTGCATCAGGTGACACCACCTAAGCGGCGGGTGCCACAAGTGAAGTGCTGGATTTGTGTGCATATAAATACTGTATGACTCTCCTCTCTCTCTCTATCTCTCTCACGCTCTTTACCATGTATAAGTATGTGTCTACAGGAAAATGAATACATTATATGTAAATAAATATAAATTTTAAATATATATATATGATATATGACATGTCTGTATGTACTTGGTCACATTGGCCCTGGCACCTTCACCGTCGCAGTTCGGGGCTCATGGAAAAGGAGAGCACGCTCGCCTGGGCAGCAGTCACGAGGTACAGGCGGCACTGAAAGTCGAAACCACCCATACCCAACACATCTAAACCCCAATGAACGCACCGGTTCAAGCGAAGGCGAAGAAAACATTACCAAATCCGAGTTCCCCAATGAACGCTGTGGGCGGAGCGCCTTTTAGACAGCACCAAAGCATGGTACAAACTCAATTTCCCGAAGGAACGCTAGGGTCAACCTGGTCCTGGCAAAGCAGCTGAAATCCAATGTTCGTTTGGAATCCCCAATGAACGCAAGGTGATTACAACAATTCGCTTGCCATCTTCGGCACACAGCACCACCAGGCTGTGCGTCCCTACATGTGTCGCACCCCTTGGTTTCATGCGTATGCTACGGGCTCGTCTTCAAGACAGGTGCCAGCACTAGCTGTGCACAGGGGGTTGAGAAGCAACACAACAGCGGTTGCAAGCGGTGCTTGAACAACCAAACTGCAAGGCCACAATTGGTTTTTGTGTGTTTTTGTAAGGCTTTCAACATCATATGTTTGGGCATGTTGGAGCCTGCCTGATACGTTGTTTATAAAATCTCAAAGTTCCCAAGTGACCGCATCTCGGGGTGCCTTGTTGGAGCCGATTTGGGATTCATGACGTTTAGGGTCATCTCCGAGTGACCGCGCCTTTGGGGGGGATCTTTGTGGAGCCTTTCTGAAGCCTCCGTGGGATCCTTTTGGAGCCTCCGTGAAGCGTTGTTTGGATTCTGAAAGCGTTTTGGGGAGCCTTGTTGGAGCCGATTTGGGCTTGGGTTTTAGGGCGAATCTAAGTTCCCAAGTGACCGTGCCTTTGAGGGTACAGGGTATTCATCTTCCAAGCCCCTGGCTAACCGAGCGCACCGAGGCGCACGTACCGAGCGTTCTGTCTTCGAAGCCCCGGGTGGTTGTGAGTAGACCGAACTGCACGTACTGAGGTTTTCTGGCGCAAGTAGATCGATATACTTGTTGCTCCGTGTGACCGATGCCCCGATTACCGGAGATGCGTTTTGAAGGCATACGCCCATTTTGGGGTCCGCCTGGCCCTTCCACGATACATATCCACGATGCCTGAACAAACAGACCTGTCTGGCAAAGGTCTTTTAGAGCAAGGAGTGCGTAAGGCGCGCGTAAGCTGCGCGTAAGCTGCGCGTAAGCTGCAGCGGTCTCCGTAAACCAAGGCAAGCACAGCCGCGTTGGTATTTAGAGCTTAGAGGAAAGCTTGAATCGTTGTGTTCTGTTCCAGTGCGCCAGCCGACGAATTCTCCCGCGTTTGTCAAGATAGCTGAGTCCCTTGTGCTATGATGGAAGTATCGTTCTCTCGCGTTTCTCATGATAACTGCGTCAGTTGTGCCAAACTTACGCAGTGTACTGGCCCATTTTTCAGGACAGTTGAATCCATTGTGTCTTGAACTCCTTGATCCAGCACGTTCTCCCACGTACGTCCTGATAGCTGAGTCGCCTGTGCTATGCATTAGGACTTTGCTCGACCGAGCGAGTTCTCCCGCTTGTTATGATAGCTGAGTCGATTGAGCCATATTAGAGGATTTCGCTCGACCCAGTGTGTTCTCCCGCGCTTGTCAAGCTAACTGATGAGTCGTTCGTGCTATGAATCAAGGCTCTGCTCGACACATCGTGTTCTCCTATGGTTGCCACGATAGCTGAGTCGCCTGTGCTATATGTTCAGCTGAATCGCCTGTGCTATATTATTAGCGGACTCTGCTCGACCAGCGTATTCTCCCGCATTTGTCAGGATAGCTGTTTCCCTTGTACTATGACTGAAGATTTGTTTGACCCAGAGTGTTCTCCCGTGATCGTCATGAAAGCTGAGTCGCCCGTCTATACATTGGGACTTTGCTCGATCCAGAGAGTTCTCCTGCGTTTGTGATGATATCTGAATCGCTTGTGCATTTTAGAAGATTCTGCTCGATCCGACGCATTCTCTCGCGTTTGTCAAGATAGCTGAGTCCCTTGTGCTATGAGAAGATTCTGCTTGACCCAGCGCATTCTCCCGCGTCTGTCATGATAGCTGAGTCACCTGTCCTACGTGTTAGGGCCCTGCTCGATCCGGTGCGTTCTCTCGCGTTTCTCACGATAACTGCGTCACGTGTGCCATATTTGCCCAGCGTGCTACGTTACAAACCCGCTTACCCCCAATGAACGCTGGACGGTAACGCCTTCCATGTTTTTTTCTCCCCAATGATTTGCATCAAAAACAATGACCGGTTTAGACTTCCACGGTTCACAGTAGGATAAACCATTGTGTCGGGCAAAACCTGGCACGACCCACCCGCCGCACTTGTGAGGCAGTAATGCATTAACAAGTAACTCGGCCCCGCAAGACGCATGCTTCAGCGAGTGTGAGAGTCGAAAAAATTTGCATTAACTCGATGCTGTTACTGTACTGCCAAAAGTCGAAGTATGCGGACCTTGTCAAACAACGCAGTGTAGTGCAGCGGCGGAGTTCAGCAGATGCGCAAAAAGGCACAGCCATGCATTGTAAGGCAGAGCGCGATCGGGATGGACTCACATGTACACACATTTTGATGGAACGAACAGCCATTACATCTTTCGCGGGTATACGCATGTGATAAACCTGTATGAACATCGATACATATGCAGTATGTCTTAAAGGCAGCCCATCATGGGAACATGAGTTCGTATACGTCGCTTTATCACTAACATATCACTACGATGATTAATAAAGTGCTTATATAAATCTTGGTCATGTGAGTCGGCCTTCAACGATCTTTCAGTGAATTCGCAGTGAAACCCAGCGCCGGGCCCCTGCTCAGACCTCGATGTCGCGGAGCTTTTTCACGGTCTTCTCGACCGCATCATTCACATCACCCATGAGGAGCCCCACCATAGTGTGTGCCACAGCGTAGGTCATCTTGGTAGACATGATCGTGATGCCCCCAGCAAGAGCATGAAACTCAACTCGCTTTCCGTTCTTGGCCACCTTGCGGAAGGGGTAGTGCGTTCCTGCCACTGTGATCCCTTTTTCCTTAAAGGTGGCGAATCCATCCTCCTTCATGCCGGCGGCGATGGCCTTTGCCTGGCAATGATTCGACAACGGCAATGACTAGGACGACGACCACAACGAGGAGGAGGGGGAGGAGGGGGGGAGGAGGAGGAGGAGGAGGAGGAGGAGGAGGACGAGGACGAGGAGAACAAGGACCAAAGACGCAACGGACCATGCCAACCTAATACTCATCATCAGACCCAACCGAGCCTCCTCTTCACTGATGGCAAGCACGTTCTTTTGGCTGCGTGAGGTGAGCATCTTGGATCCGTCCTTTGCGACAAAAGCGGCCTTGTCACAGTTCGGTTGCCCAAAGCCGTCCTTGCTACGAGAAATGAGCTGCCCCACAGTGTGGTCGAGGAGCATGCGAAAGTCTTCCTCGTCCTCGGATTCCTTTGTGATGAAGGTCCCCGCTCTGGCTGCGGAGGAGGCAACGGGCTCGGTGGACGGCACTTTTGCCAAAAGGCACCAAACGGCTGCCACCAGAAGGAGGCCGCCGGTGATCCAAGCAGCCCACCGTCCACGGGCAACGGATCCCTTGGTCGGCCCGCTGCACTCGTTGCCCTCGCTGGGCGTCTGGAGTCCGGCCTCCAAAGCTCCCTTCATGAGCTCTTCGTTCTCGCTCAAGGCTAGGGTATCCATTGAGACTGTCTAGGAGTCTAGGCGACGCAAGGACGGGCTAACAGAGAGCGAGACTGGTAGTCAGAGCCGAAGGGTCTGCCCGCAGACCTCTCTACAAGGAACTCCTCAATCAAAATACCCTGGAACCAACAAAAGTTAATAATCATCCCCATCCCTGAAGCCTGAATGGAAGGTTTCGCAGGTAGTAACCAGCATTGTCAACATCATCACCGGCACCATTACCATCACCGCCGAATCACCGCCACTACCGCCTCCGCCATGATTTCCATCGGCGGTGAACCGAAACGCCATCAAAGCAGTCAGCCTCACTGCTATCACCGTTGTAGTTGCATCACCACCAACATCATCACCATCATCGTCAACCAACGATTGTGATGCTGTGCTGCATGTATACTGATCCTGAGTGAACCCGGGTGCCTCAGATGGTATTCTATGCGTCCAAGGCACCTATGTAGGAGTTTCGGGTCATGCGCCGCACCTTGGCAGCCAAAGCATCAAGACCCCACTTCTCGAGAGAAGGAAGACCAGGCCTTGACGGCGTGCTCAACTACTAGTAACTACGAGGCCTGGAATCTGCAGTATATGCAATCGAGGTGCGCTCTTGTCGTTGATGAACACCTCGAGTTCGCCGTTTGCGATGACGAAGAAGGATGTCCCAGGGGTCCCTTGCTCGATGACCTACGGAGGCAGGGGCCAAGGCGCCTCACACAAAACATACGCGTCTGGGACAGCCTAGGAAAGGAAAACCGAGACTTCTCTTCCGCAGTACAAGTGACCGTTTCATTCTGGGCGAACTTCATGGTCACGAACCTGGGCTGAGATACGACGAGACCAGCCAGCCAATGGGAGATGATGTTCTTGCAGAAGGACCACGCAAGCTGCAGTCATGTTGCGATTCGACAACCTTCTTGGTCTGCTCCTCAGAGAGATGTCTGAAGATATGGACCTGCCAATGCCAGGGTGATAATCGGCGTTGCTTTGCTCTCAATAATGGTTGCTGCAATGCAAAGAGCCGAGAATGGGCGCCGCCTTTTTTGCCAGGACCATCTTCCGTGTGAAGTCGGAAGCATCGTTTTCACTATTCGCCTGAGGGAATGGCAGAAACGTCAGAGCAGCTCATGAAACGCAAGTGGTAAATCGCATGCCTCTTTTGGCACCAAGGTGCCAGGGACACCCCCAAGGCTTTCAAAGCAGATGCCATGCCATCTCTGGTCAGCATCGCCACCCTGGGAGATCATGCGCACATCAGAGAAAAAACATACATGACAAATATGAACACAAAACCAACTACACAAATGCATGAACACATATAATATAATTATATATCTATACAATATACTATAATAATAACAATATTACAAATAAATAAATATATATATATATATATACATGTATATGCAGAGGGAGCCCATCCAAACTTGCCAAGGGGCCTGGCACCGCCCGAGCCAGCCTTCATGTTCTTGATGGAGCTGGCCGTGCGGCTGCTATTTAGCAGCGCCTGGCGCAGTCGGGGTTTAGAGTTATTTTGGGGTTTAGGGTTTGGGGTTGGGATTTTAGGGCTTCGATTGTCCGCCCAGCTACACAAGTACACACACCAGACTGGCAGGATCAGCCTACCAAATCGACCCAACTCGGTTCAAAGGACCAGACTTCACCCCCCCCCCCCTCAACAACAAAATTTCGGGTTCATGGCTTATGAAACTACAGGGCCTGATGCTTGCAAGTGTCGCAGTTTTTGTAGCTGAAGTGCGCGTCAACGGTACCATCAGTGCAAGAGCTAACTTGCTATAAAGTCAGGGGCAATTGCTGCCCCCCCTGCAACCCATATGGCGGTTGTGGCCTCATCTTCGATCCAGTCGCCGCGCTGCAATTCCACTTC
This sequence comes from Symbiodinium natans, assembly GCA_905221605.1. Lineage (NCBI taxonomy): Eukaryota > Dinophyceae > Suessiales > Symbiodiniaceae > Symbiodinium > Symbiodinium natans. The sequence goes on along the minus strand of CAJNDS010000296.1, from coordinate 112,745 downwards.
TTTGTCCTATCATCTTTCCATGGCAGCCACACTCGCTGCAACGTGCTGCGACTCTTGCACGCTGCCGCATCTGCCACAATTATATCGTGGCCACATGCAGCCTAGGAGTGCGAGCTACCATCAACCATCCCTGTCGCCTTGCTCCTTAGGGACATGAATTTACAACAGAGCCACAGCTTTAGTGTCCTTGTCAAGCCCGGACAGCGAGCCCTCCAGCACGATGATAATTCTGGCGGTTGCATCTGCCTTGCGAGCTTTAGCTTCTACAGCTTGCTGCCGGCTTGCGCTTCTCCATTCAGAGGCCTTCTCGGAGAGGGTTCATGATTCATAGCACGAATTATGCGGTATTTTGCGAGAACATTCCTCAAAGGGCATCAAAGCGCCTCAGCACCAGCGGCGTAATCCTGCACATGTTTGTTGTTCCATTCGATGCTTCATTCTGCATCATTCTCCTGTACGTCGAAGCCTCGAAGAAACTAAAAAAACCTTGACTTCACGTGAATTCCGGTTGGAGAGTAGCCCGTTAGATTGCGAGAATCTGCGGGACGTGTCTTGAGAATGTCCTTCACGACGGCCCACTTCATCAGCTCCGATCTTTGGCTAGCCGTGAACTGCGAGATCACCGGGCCTTGGCGGGATAACACAATTTTTCAACAATTGTGCTGAAGTTTTTGTGCCAGTAGGAGCAGCTAGGAAGAGGACATTTCTTCAGCCCCTGTGATATGGCATTCCTCTCCAGGACGGCACCAAGGTCGTTGCCCACAATCTCCTTCACAGTTCTCGGGGAAGTCGCTCCGTTGTTTTTCAGCAGAAAAAGGCTTGTACAATTGCATATGACAGTTCAGCTTCAATGACCGTTTTGTGCCTTCAGCTCTGCCACACTCACGCACAAGAGCTCTGAGCGACCGCTGGACACGATGGTGATGTTGAACCTTGCCGCCCAAACGCCATGGAGGGCGGCCAAACAAGTACACAGTATACTGAAAGTAGTAACAAGCGAACTTGCTGATCAGGTCATCATCACCATCATCATCATCATCGTAGCCGACCCTAAACCCTAAGCTCTAAACTTGCCCTGAAAACCTTATACCCCATACTGATCTTGTAAAGTTGGGCCATCCAGTGCGGCCGTGGCACGGCTCTTTGGAAACGACCTGTGACTCTCCAAAGCAATCCTCGGCTTCTCACAAGGCGCACAATTTGAAAGCTCAAGCGCATGAACTGTGATGGGAGGGCCACTATCCACTAACCAACCGACTGTTTGCTTTATTTTGCTTCACTCAAAGCTGCGTTTTGTCCAAGTCGTCCGATTTCCGAGCCATCTACAAACTCACCGGTGCTCTTCACCTTGGCACGCACTGTCCACAAACAGAATGCACTGCCTGTCACTGCCTCCACTGCCACGGACTCGCAGAAGGTGCGGTCAGGACTGAGCTCACAAAGCAGTGACTGAGCAGTCGGCGTGCCCGCCGGAGTATACTGCCAGCTCCCCTCCATGGCCCCACATTGCATGCAAAGCAACGGCCAAAACAAGAGACTCTTGCCGCGCCTTTCTTGACGAAGTAGATGGCTGTCTGCATATCACCCGCTGTCACAACGCGAGCCTGGCACCATGGTCGACAATAGGGGTGGCCATAGCTTCTTCAGAAAGCTGCACTTGCACCTTGTCTTCAAAGACTTCTGAAAAGGTGGCCTGGCCAATGTCAGGATGCCATGGAATGGCAAACCCGTCACAGCAATGCTCTGCAACCCACACCTCCGCAACGCAGTTCTTCTGCTTCTTGGTGAGGCCCTCGAAGATGCTCATGGCATCCAGGAACGTGAGCGTTTCTGCCTGTAGGCAAGGTAGCAAATGGCATAGAGCTTCGCCATGAGCGCATGAGGGGACGGTACCCTGAAAGATTCAAGCACAGAATGCCATGGCAACTTCGGCTGTTGCCTGATGCTTGGTGGCATTCTGCTGAAGGCTCTTCTTGAAGGCATCACCGCTAGCCTCGTTCAAAAGCTCGGTGACTGGCGCTCATGCCAGCATCACTGCAAACGTCAAGGGTGCCCTGATCAGCAACCAAGGCACACCCCAAACCTCGCTGTCTGCCGTGGCTTTGACACTTGCAGTCCTTCACAGCGGGCAAGTCTTCAAGTGCAGCAACGCAATGTTAAAATCACCGCAAGCTAACATCTCGGAGGGATGAGGAGTGATCATGAGTGTCCTCGGACAGTTGTACAGCAGCGCAAGGCCGCCAAAAGCGCAGCCTGCACCAATGGAGTTGCAGGTGATGCCTTTCACCTCGGAGTCCACGCAAAAACCAGCAATGCATTGATTGCAACACCACATCGCCTATGGCGTTTTGCGGCCGGGTGCAGATCAGCCCCCAGTCATGTGCAGACCAGAGCACGCTCACCTCCATCGATCCTGTCTGCGTCACGAAGAACCTAAGACAAGAAGCCCGTTGGGGAAAGAGCATCATCACTCACATTGACAAGAGAGGTGCTTCCACTTTGTAGCAGCGCACAACAACAGTCTTCAGACTCGCCAAATTCCTAGGGCTACTGCCTCTAACTCACTAAACGTCATTAAACAGGTATCCTAGCAGATGGGGTGCCGAACATCATCCGAGGTGCGTCTTTCCGAGGCGGCCCTCTTGAATAATCGGCGTGCCCTTGTCGAACTTGTAGAACTGTGCAGGGGAAATCGCAGATCCAATCAGGGAAGACGATGCATGGTGCTGACCGGCCTTGACTGTGTTCAGAATGGACTCAATCTCTGCATCGTCGAGCCTGGGCGAGTCACATTTCGCTCTTCAATGTCTGGTGCATCAACAGATGACATATATTTACATATATATATACATATACTTGTTTTCATTTATCTATTTGTATGTTCGGTTGAAGTCGGTCCAGGCCCTGGCGTGGCACATAGCCGATCCTGCTTCATCGCATTCTTGAGGAACGCCCTCGTGTCTTTGTCCTGGGCACAGATATTCAGGCGCGCGGGAGTCCCAGGCTCGAGAGTACCGCCGAGTGCCCGGCGATCTCCTTTGCGACCTCGAATTTGTCGAGGTGCTCTTCCACAGGGGGTGCTTTCCGAGATGTGCTCCTCAGCACCACATTCCGTATAGGGGTTTACGATAATGGTGGACTCGGTTTAGTTGGAGGGGCCGCTATGAAGTGTTTTTCCCGAAAACTTACAGGGGACCCCCGCATTGATGAGGGTGGTCCGCAAATATGCGAAGTGCGCGGCCCGGGGATGAAGTGCGGGTGGCCGGGGAGCCAAAACCAAAAGTTATTTTGAATGAGGAACTCCGGAATTTTCTGGTGTCCGGCTTTATTAAGATTGCTTTTGAATTTCAATTCGAAACAGGCTCCCAGTAGGCTACCCCTCAACCCTCGACCCCTGGCCGCCCTACCCCCAGCCCCCGTCCCAGCCTATAGAGGATCCCCGAAAACCCCAGAATTGTTTGACACGAGGGGGGACCCGTGGATACCAAAGCGAGTCCAACAGTATTAAGGGTACCTTACTTAGCATCCTTGCTACAAGGGAATCCTATTAAGGATCCCTTATTTTCGTAAACTCCCATATAACCACGTAGGAACGTAGTGGTATCATGTCAATTGCCAGCCACGGAATGGTAGTGCGAGCGAGGTGCCCCACTCGCTTTTGAGTGGCCTTTCTTGCATACTCCCGTTTCTTCTCCTGCACAGGGCAACAGTGCTTCTCGGCTCCCTGGGCAGGCAATGCTCAGATTGCTCAAAGTAGAGCTCAGAGGGACCCTCGCGGACCTGTGGCATTGCCAGGCTGCTCATCTTCCCAATTTGGTGGAGCAGCCAGGCCTAGGTGCCACACACCTACATTCACACATACACATACAAGCCAAAAGGGACACAAAGGCACATGACAATTGTACACCTGAATACAGAGCCAGGGACAACAGTATACACTAGTGCAGATGGCTTGCGATTGAATTGGCCCAGGCACTGCACAGTTCTGCGCTGCCCAAGCGCCGATGGGGCCAAGTGCAAAGCTCAGCAGAACCCCAAGTTGTGGCGTAGTGTTGCGTTATGGATTGACTCAGAGCTGGGGCCGGAGAGCTGTGTAGGTTCGTGTGGTCTTTAAGTAACTGTTGTCACTAGCTTAAATCGAGCGATGACATGCGATGAAGTGAGCTTTGAGTACGTGAGGGTGGAAAGGGTGGATGTCTACAGGGAGCCTGATGACACCCATGCAGATCGTGATCGAAGCTGTGCTCGCGTCGTGTGATCACGCATGACGCCTAGCAGGTACAAATGCTTCGGAGGAGACACGAAGCCACATGTAAAGTATCTCTGAGACAAAATGACATCTATGCGCAGGATGGCATGGTCAGAAGCAAGCAGATCATGTATGCAGACCATCCCCCGTATATCCCCGCGGCACCTGAGCTGCCACAAGCGCGGCTTCCTGGTGTGACAGCACCCTAAGCAAACAAAACTACGCCCGTTGCAGCGCGGGTAGCCGGGTATGGCCTTGAATACTAACTCGCCGCTGCCATAGTCTCTATCGGCCACCACCTTCAGGCAAATATGAGCCCAGTTACATACGAGCACATGCAGGTTCAAGCCATATTATGCATGCATGCACGTAGTTACCAGCAAAATAAATGTGCAAGTCAACAAAGTGACTATAGACAAACATGTACAGATCCATGCCAATGCCATGCCGTCCTGCCTGGGAGTTGGACGCGGGCCGGGTGCCAGAGCTGCCGCTGGGGCGCTTCTTGACTCCGGACCTGGTGATTCAAGGTTTAACAGTCATTCTTTCTTATTTTTGCGGATAGTTATGATTTGATGATCATTATCTTTCCAGTTGGTTCCTCCCGGGTTGCGGGCCGGGTTGGCGGGCCCCTGTTGACTCCGCGGCTCGCATGGCTCGCGGGTCTGCGCAGGACTCGAGGGCCCATTGATGGCAAGGGCTCGACTGCTATCTTGTGGGACGTATACGCCTACGTTGAAATATTTCCGCTGGCTTGTCTGAGCACGGCGTTTTCGGCTTCAGGTCTCCTGTTGTCTGAGCATGCACACGCTAAGCCTGAAATCCTATGAGCGCATGCTGATAACCGAAGGGTTTCCTTTGCCTCCCGCTTAGCTCAACTGAAGTCCACATTGCTGGGCATGCGGTATATGTATTCCTTACAGAAGGACAAGTTAACAGTTCAATCTATAGACAGTGCGTTTCAGAGACCTGCCGACTTGCACAGGGTTGAGGGGTCATGAGTCTTCACTGGCTGCGCTGGACGTGAAGGAAAGCTGATGGAGGCACAGCACAGGCTTGAACTCTCTCATAGGGTAACCTCGTCCCATCTCTCCTCAACTTTGTCCTGTTTTGCCGCTTCTTTTGTGTTCGCATATGCCTTTGCCTAAGTTGTTGCAAGCTCCACGGACTCGTCGGGCCCCTGCACAGGGGTTGGGCACTATCCTCGGCTCAGGACAGGAAGAGGCAAAGAGCTCGGTCTCGGGGGAAGGGCCTTCTTGTCCTTGTTGTCAGATGTCGAACTTGGAGATGTTGCAGCCCAGAGAGGTGTGAAGACATCAGTCGTTGATCCCGGCGGAAGTTGCATCCACATTGGCCTCGAGTGCGTCGGCATAGGTCAGCTCGATGGATTCCTGCAGGGCAATCCAAACAGCATCCCTACCCACGCGCGCCGGAATCTGCGTCGCACCAGGCATGAGGAGCACTACTTGCGGGCTGTGTGGGCTTCGTCTCCCTTTGTCGCTGTGTCACAAGCGCTAGTCGGCTTTCTGCGGCATCGTGAGCAGCAGATGCATTTTTATTGGTCAACGGGTCAGTATTTTTTCTACGTTCAGTACTGTGTGCAGTGGCCGTGTGGGTGAACAAGCACAGCTGCAGCCTGAGTTCCAGTTATATTGCCATACTTAACCGTGAGTTTGGTCCGCATCGCCTCTTCATTCTTGACTCGGGGTCTCCAAATGAGCCAGCGCAGACATCGAATCGCCGTGGTGCAGTGCACAGGCGTAAGAGGCACCCATGTGTAGGCAATGACAGCTGTGGCCGTTAACACTAGAAGCACTTGCCCGTGCATACCTGTTCCAAACGCGTGCCATATCTGGAAAGCAGATGAGGCTGCTATTGAACACACTAGGTACCCGCGAGACAATGTGGATTGGCTGTTTGCATCGTCCGTCGGCAGGCGCACTCTGAAATCCGTCACTGCCTTGGAGAAGAGGAGCCTCACGGGTGGCGAAGAAAAAAATTTTGGGGGGGAAACGCTTGTTGTTGGTTTTTGCAGGGACTTTGATGCGGCAGAGGGGCACATTGACCATGGTTGCAGCGGCAACGCACAGACTTACCAAAGGATTCAATGGGCCCCAAAAGATGGTAGTTTCCATAAATGTGGTAAGCATTGCGTGCTGCTGTATGGGTGAGAGGCAACCACTGGTCGTAGGCCCGAAGCGAAAGAGCCTCAAGTGGCTGCTTCCATCTGCACGTTCAGGGTCCAACTTGGACAGCTGCCACGCAAGAAGCAGAAGTGCTGGTTGCAAACATGTTCTGAGAAGAAGCTTCTTCATCAAGAGAGGAGCAAGGCCTTCGATCATTGCTCTGCTGCAGCGGCCGTTATGCCACCAGGAAGGCTCCAGTTGGCACATTTCATCAGTGCTTAAGATGGACTCGTGCCAGATCTTCCAGTTGAACAACTGGTGACGAGGGCTGTCTGAGTCACAAACACTCCAGAAAGACTTCCACCCAGCCAGGCAGTTCTCGTGCAGCAGAAGCGTCGTAAGCATTGACAGAAGCCATGCCGAGCAAAGTCTCAGACTCATCAGCAAACGGTCGGTTCGGATTCCTGTCAATGCCGAGTAGCATTTTGCCAGGGCGCCTTGGCTGCTCACGAATGCCGAGCTGGTCGAAGACTCGAAGGCTTCTTCTCTCCTCTTACCATTGAGGGTTCTCCGAAGACTAACGAACAAAGTGGGCCAACTTGCATGGCAGCATGGGAAGGCCTGACATCATGGATCCATGAAGTGATCTGCATCACGAGCTTCCCTGTGCGCTGGAAACCCGAACGGGCATTCTGGTTCTCTTCACCCGGTGACCCCTCCTGCGCACCAGCACGCCCCTGGGTAAGTCCAGGACGCAGCTTGGGCCTTCTTACTGATTGTGGTACTATTGGCTTGTTGCGGCACTCTCTCTCTCTCTCTATGGAAAACGTGGTATGGATATTATGATCGGTGAATGCATGATGGATGACTGACAGGTGGATTGATGGACTGGTGGGTGGGTGTGTCGATTTTAGGTAAGCTGCCGGTAGGCTGCTGTATTTGTAGATATCAGCCTTATCGTTCCATTTCTTACTTATCGTACTACAGGGTTTGGTGGGACTGCTTGCAATTCCATACTGGGATACGATATCTCGTTCAACTGCCGAGATTTCACCGACCTACAGCCCTTCCATAGCTTCTCAAAGATCACTCTTCACTATCCTCTCCCCTACGGACCGAGTGAAGGGCAAAGTGGCCATTCCAAAGCCACTCTGGTGAACCTAACGACATCGTCGTTGTTTTCGTTCAGTTCTCGTTTTGGTACCAAACTTGCAACACGAGCTTGTGGACTCTCTAGGACGACGCCTGTCCACTGCAAACTTACCCACAATATAGAAAGAATGGTGTATGGTGGGAAACCATAGGTTTAGTGTAGCACTGTACAGCACAGTACAATACAGTAAAGCTCTGTCGGCCGCATACGACTGAAAACACAACTTACCGTGTTTCTTATCTACCGCTTTACAAGTCAAGCTCGCTATCCCTGACACTTCCGGCAGCTCCCTTCATAAATCGAGGCTGGGGGGGGTTTCATGCAACCCCAGGTTTCGCATAGTGCTTGCCCAGGCGCTGGCCAACAGCATGTCGATGCCCACGATCATGATTGGAGCGGCCGTGTGGGCCATGTGCAACATCCAGCTGCTGAGCCCCGAAGTGTTGTTGGCCGGGAGCGCCTGCACACACAAATGTGTGGAAAAGTGCTGTGCGAAAAATCTAGACTTCCCCAGCAAGAGAGGCACGAATCAAGAATCCCAGTGCCCAAGCACACCAGAGCCTGAGCGACGGCAAAAAGGATCGATGGCATTGACAGGAAAAACACCACTACCTCCAGGGATGCACATGTTTTAATTGTGCTCACTGAAACCTGCTTGATGCGTTGACTCCCCCGCACCAGCCACAATATCCAGAAGAAGACGAGTTTGCCGCCAGCGGGTGTCGATTCCGAGGCCAGCCCGGGGCCTCTGAGCAGCTTGCTTGGGTGTGACTTGGAGGACTGATTTCTTGGGCGAAGAAGAAAAGGGGTTTGTCTAACTCAAGCAGCCACGCCTGTCGTGCGCTTGGGTATAGAAGTCACAGATGCTGCGAAGAACAAGGTCAGGCAACTCCATGAAATGCTCGTGACCAAAGTCTCCCAAGACCTTGGTCGGATCCCTAAATTCAAACAATTCCGAATAATCTCGATGCAACTAGGACTAGCGTTTGGGGTCGCGCAATCCTACACCCAAAAGCGCACAGAAGATCCCCAAGGCCAGGCACCCTGTTAGGTAGGCGGCAGTGGCACGGCCCAGTGGCTGGCCGCAGATGTAGTAGCCGGCACCCCAGAAGTAGAGGGGCAGCATCGCGGAACACAGGAAGGCTGATAAGACGGTGAAGCGGAGTACGCCGAAGCAGGACTGTACAGGGTCTCGTGCACGTGGTTGCAACGCAGGCACTTTAAATTTAGGACAAGACAAAAAGGAACAAAAGCAGAAGACAACAATACGCTAAGTACGCGACCCCTGAAATTTCCCGGTGAGGCTGCCTCAGCCACGACGGAAACCTGCACGCTGTCATGGGTATGGCGGGACGCCTCAAAGAGAGCCATCCAGACGCGTCCCCGAGCGAAGACCAGACCCAAAAGGACCAGTGCCATGCCGAAGCCGATGAACAGGTTGCTCGTGTAGGCCCGCTCACTGAAATACAGGAACTCCTGCTGCTCCTCGTTCAAGACCCAGGATGGAAGAGCGTGGCCATCTCCGATCATGTTGCCCATGACCACTGTTGCAAGCACATTGCCGCTGGTCACATGTTCTGGAACGCTGCAAGAGAAGGTGTTTCTGTGGAGTGTCACCTTTGGTTCCTCCAGTTGCTGGTCGCATTTCTGACATGACCTGGGGCAATTCCGGAGGAGCTCGGCAAGCTCTTCGCGCGCCAGCGCATAGGAGACCAAGGTTTCACAACTCTCCACAGGCTCGTCTGCCCAGTCCCGACAGGCCCTGCCCTGCAGCTCAAAATGAGGGTTGTCCAAACAAGGTGCTGTGAGGCTTAAGTCTTGGACAGATCCCGAGAGCCTGTTCCCATGGAGGGTCAATACCGCGAGGTCCTTCAAACTAGAGAGGCGACTGGGTAGGGACCCAATCAGAGCATTGTTATGCAAAGTTAGGGCAACCAGATTCTGTGCCCAGAGGACCTGGGGAAGTGGACCCGTAAAGCCATTGTCATGCAGCAGCAATGAGTGGAGCCTGGGCAACTTCCACAAGCAGTCGGGAATTCTGCCCGTGAGCTGGTTCCGGCTGCAACTGAAATGCTGGATGTAGCGGAGTTTGCAAAGATCTTCTGAAAGCTCTCCAGAAAGGCCGTTTCCATCCATCTGGAGTTCCTGCAGAAAGCAGGAGGGAACTCTTTCGTCCGGATTTCTGATTCTAAGCACTTCAAAGCATACGCCACGCTGACGACGCAAACCTGAGCCAGGTCATGGTTCGTGTCCCTGTCCCCCTTAAAAACCACTTAAGGCTTTTTGAGAACTCACCGTATGAACAGGTGTGCTCACAGCGGCTTTTGGAGTTTGGAGTCCCTGCATACAGTCATACAGTTCACTCGCTCCTCCAACCGGGTGAGGTTGCCCAGCGGAGGAAGCTGTCCAGAAAAACTATTCTCACCGAGGTCCAGAACCCGCAGTGGCAGCAAGCCGCCGATCTCTGGCGGAATAGTCCCAGACAGGAGATTTCCGCGTAGGGATAGCTGCTTGATTCGGCGGAGGCTGCCCAGCAACACAGATCCAGTGAGGAGGTTCTGGGAGAGATCTAACTTCCCCAAGGCCTGGCAGGGATACGGATGACAGAGCGACACGATTCCCCCTCGATTTGCCTTTGAAATCTCATTTATGTTGCAGCACTATGAGCCTGAAAGTCTGCCATGGGCATCCCACCCTCAAGGAGGTTGTTTCGGAGATTGATCTCCTTGATGGCCCGCAGCTGGGCGATCTCCGATGGAATGGCTCCGGAAAGCAGGTTGTGGGAGAGGTCCAACTGCTGCAGCCTAGAGAGCTTGCCCAGCTCCTGACAACCAGGACGAATGAATCTCCGATGTCTCAACCCGGGGGTTTCAAAAAAGCTGACGTGAAAGCTCAATCAGGGTCAGCTCTGCTATGCTGCACTGAGGTGCCCGCCCTCTGCCAAGTTTAGGACATGTTCTGGATTCGACACTGCACGCACATGCAACAACATCAACACTCCCATGTTTAAATGGGTTTCCTAGACGCTCAAGTAAAGGGAAAGCGCTCACTCCATGTTGCCTGTCTTTGCAAGGAGCTTGGTAGATGTTGGCTAAATCTTCTGAGAAACACATCTGACAAATCTACTGGGACAGTATATACTGTGTGGGCTACTATCACGGCTCCTTAGGCAGCGGCCCCACGAATTGGTTCCGGGAGAGGTGCAGGATCCGCAGGGAGCGCAGCTGCCCCAGCTCCGATGGGATTTCCTTGGTGAAGCTGTTGCTGAAGAGCTCAAGGCGACGCAGCCTCCGGAGGCCCCTGAGCTCCTTGGGCAGCTCACCAGAAAGCCTTGTTGCGTTTTGTTTTGCCGGGGGGTAGACTGAAGAATTTTAACATTCGGTGAGCATGGTAGCCGAACCTTGTGGGCATTCAAGAATCAAATTCAAAGGTTAAAGGCTACTCAGCGCATGGAAGCTGGTTGTTGTGCAGGAGGAGGTCCGTCAGGGATCTCAGGCTCCCGAAGCTGCTGGGCAGGTCACCCTCGAAACGATTGAATCCAAGGAGGATGTTCTTCACTGTCGCCAGGCTCCCAAGTTCCATGGGAAGGGGCCCTGTGAGCTGGTTGTCCGACAAGTCCAAGTCCTGCAAGGAGGATAAGCTGCCTAATTCCCTGGGCAGGGAGCCCGACAGCTTGTTGCTGGCACAATAGAGAGCCTGCATCTTGCTGAGGTTCCCCAGCTCTCTTGGGATGGGCCCTGTGAGCTCATTGCTCGTAAGCAGTAGAAGCTCCAAGTCTTGTAGGCGGCCCAGCTCGGGAGGAATCGGCCCGGAGATGCGGTTGAAACCGAGCTTGAGCCTTCGTAAATAGCTCAACTCCGCCAAAGCTGGTGGCAGGTGCCCTTGGAGGCCTTGGCCTTGTAAGCTGATGCTGACCACGTGTCCGTCGGGATCACAGGATATGGACAACGCCGCGGAGGGATCACAGGGAGCGCATGCCAGCGATCCGGCTTTTTCAGGTGCAACACCCAAAGACAAGAGCGCGGAGCTCAGCAGAGTATCGCAAGTTTCTGGTAGAGTCGCGGTGCTTGTGGAGCGCGTGCTTGTTGCCGTGGTCACTGTCTGGCTGGTGCTGGTTGCTGTTGTCTGGCTTGTTGTCTGGCTTGTCTGGCTTGAGGTCTGGCTGGTGGTTGTCTCGGTCGTCGTGGTCAGGCTGAGTTCAGTCGTTGTCGTTGTGCTCGTGGTGGTGTGTGAGCTTGTCGTGCTTGTGGTCTGAGAGCTGCTCGTCGCCCCAACACTCGCACTGTAGGCTGCTGCGCATACGCAGAGCCAACACAGGCTCCAGCGCGGCATGGACGTGGAGCACAGAGCGGCTGCCCAAGCGAAACAGTTGTATCTGGTGCTGCGCGACTGTCTTTTCTGAAAAGTCGGTACAAATGCAATTTTGTGTTGGTTAGCTTCTGCATCTCTGCGACATTTGCTGCGTAAGCCTTGAACAGGACACATTATATCAAACGCGCATCATGAACAGAGATTACATGGTAATGCACGTGCATAGCTGACTCACCCAAAGCAGCTTTTTCATCCTTTTCGTCGGCAGCTGATGCTTCGAGATGCATCATCAAGGAGGCAACTCCACTCCCAATGCAAATTCATCAGCATATGCTCTTGGTCCTGGATCAAAAAAGCAAGGCTGCCAGTTGCCGGCTGAGCCTTTCACCGAGAAGTGCAACGGCGTCCGCGTCTTCAGCTGCTGATGCATGCATATGCATGTGCTGTAGGCTTCCTCTGGGCTCTATATGCAAGATGGATGCCCCGTGCTGCAAGATGCACTCCAAACGGCAAAGATCTCGGGCAGCGGCGCACAGAACATGCCAGGATCGGATCGAGCGGTGGGGTTCTGTAACTCACAAGACTCAGCAGAAGAGCGACGTTTCAATCAAAGCCGCCTGCAACGTGCGCAGTCTGCTCCTTGGTGGTCCGCCAGCTTCGCGGGCGAGGCACCCAAAACAATTGCCCGGGGAAGAGCTCCGTCCAGGTGTTTGTCTGGTACGTGTACTGCCACAAGTCGTTGGATGCCGGTGGACTTTGCAGGTTTCCTCCGAAGAGGAGCGCCACCCCTGTCGTCGTGTCCCAGACGAAGGACGTGGACGTCTGGCGTCGGCCCGGGGCAAGGTCGTTGCCCAAGGCTGCCCAGGGTGCCTGCCCCCTGTGAGGAGCATGACCTGACTGGGTTCCACAGGGCCGCGTGCTCAACCCTGGTGCCATCCTGTGCCAGGTGGGGTGAGCAGGGTCCACGAGTTGTGAGTTGGCCAACCAGCTGTAGCTCCATAGGTCACCGTAGAAGACGTTGTCATCTCCACCGTGCACAAACATGATCTCATTATTTGGAGGCCGAGTGTTGAGTCCTCGCCCAGGGCGTGCCGGTTGGCGCGTGGACCTGCGAAACGCCACCAATCTTCGATTGGCCTCCGAAGACCACCAAGCTGTCCCCTGTGCAGACCATGCTGTGCCCCGGGGCTCCTTAAGGGGGCACTCTATGATCTGCGTACACAAACTGACTCATGAGAGCTGCGGCGTAGCTGAGGCCCCGGTTTCGCCGCAAGCGTTAGCTCAGTCCAGACGGGGATGGACACATCCAGAACCCAAGTGTCGTCCATCCTTTGCAGATCCTCAGGTGTGTTGAGGTGGTTGTAGCCGCCGAACAAAACACCATCAGCGCCTGAGCATCACTTTGCTCTCTCGTGGAAAATACTTCGGGAGCCGTCGCGCCTGTGCACATGGCTGAAACCGTTCGGCCCTGGGGAGTTGAGCCGCTGCCATCCAGGAGCACAAGCCAATCCTTGATTGCTATCGAGTGGCGAGGGTTCTGTCCATGCCTCTAGAAGAATGACATGCGGAGCAGCTTGAAGGGACGGGCTCGACTCGGGTGTGCTTGAGGGGCGGCACGCCTGAAAAGAACGGCGTTTTCCAAGGGCTCACGTTGTTTGGGCTTCGAACATGAACGAGGCTATGTAACTCCGAGCCCGCGTGTCTTGAAAATCTCCGAAAGCGCTTCGTTCCTTTGACTTGCCTAGTGGGAGGCAAGGGGCGGCAGAGTCAATCGCTCACAGACTCTCTGCCTACCTAACGGGTTCCAGTCAGCAAAAACCATCAGCTGGTCCAGGGGGGCAAAGGCTAGATTTCAGTGGATTCATGCGAACACTTCCCACCCAAAAGCGAGGTTCAGATCGCAGTCGAGAGCGGTGCGAATATGGTGTATAACTGTCACTGCATGACCTCAACTGAACTGGCCATGCAAAATCTTCGAAAGTGATTCGAAATTGGAGCAGCAATGCTGCCGCCATCGTGGCTAGCCGAAACAGGCACCACACTTCTCAGGATCCTTGTCTCCCGTTTGATGACGCTAGTATGAACCACTCTTCACTTGTCTCAGTCGACGGGCGCGTCTCAACTTCAAGATTGTTGGATTGTTGGGCATCCAAGATGTGACACATCCCCGAAGAAAGGTGGGGCGGGGTGCCTGGCAATCCTTGGCAATCCTTGGCATCACCAAGGCCCGGAAGTCAAACAAACAAAGCCCTCCAACAAAACCATCCAACTCCAGACTCACGAATCGAGCACCAGGCTGCTGGTGCGCGGGTCGCGGTCGTGGTGCTGCTGGCGGTGGTGCTGGTGCTGGTGGTGCTGGTGCTGGTGCTGGTGCTGGTGCTGGTGCTGCTGTGGTGCTGCTGCTGCTACGGGTGGTGGAGGGGTTGTGGTGGTGGTGGTGGTGGTGGTGGTGGTGGTGGTGGTGGTGGAGGTGGAGGTGGTGGTGGTGGTGGTGGTGCTGCTGCTGCTGCTGCTGCTGCTTGGGTCGCTGGTGGTGCTGGTGGAGGGCGTGGGGGTGGTGGTCGTGGTGGCGGTGGTGCTTGTTGTTTGATCACCTTGCTTGCCGTAGTAACCATCACGGCGGTATTGGCGGTGGCTTCGGCGCCGCCAGGGGCGGACCTCAATGCTGCAATTGCATGTGGCTCTTTCCTACTTTTTGCTATTCGCACGCAGATGATGTCATCAAGTGTAGGCCCTGCCAGAAGTCCGAGTGCCACACTTTTGCACCTTCCAAGTCTGGAGCTCCGGGATCCATCTCTGCAACGTTTGCGAGTTTGGTTTGCATGAAGACTGCTTGGTCTTGTGTGAAGCTGCCCGAGCACTCTGCTGGGGCAACCTCACATGACCCAGCTGCTCCTGCCCAACCCTCGCCGTCTTGTGTGGCAAATACCGTCACAAGGCGGCAAAGTACCAGCATCTGACGGAGTGCACGCATGATGAGAAGCTGAGAGATTTGGGTCTGTACGTGTCAAAATTGTTGGGACAAACGCCTGACATGAAGCACAAACATCGCCACCCTTTGCCAAGTGTCACAGTGCAAGTTTACATCCTCGTCCGAGAAGCGCACACACGATGTGACAAATCCTTAAGTGTCTCCATTCTTGCGGCGCTGAGGTGTATTGTGAAAAAACATCTGGAAGCAGACAAAAACTTACAAAGCATGCCTTTAACCCCTGATACATGGCGCAACTCGTGGAGTGGTTCACCACCTTCCCCAACCCCAAAGCCCGACAAGCCCGAAACGCTTTATGACTAAACCATCTTGCAAGACCTAAACCCCACCGAACCTGCCCCCTGCAACTACTCCACTCTCCACACTGCTCCGTGCTCTCCAAGTGCAAGGGAGAGAGTGCGCGCACCCGAGAGGGTTTGGGCTCGAGTCTTCCGCGATTCGCTCCGCAACAGAAAACCCAGCGTACGCTGGAGCAAGGGCCCTATGGTGCCAGATGGTGTTGTGGAAATGGCGTTTAATTTGACAAGAAAACTCAAAGCACGGAAACAGTGCACCCCTCGGCAGCTTCCCCAACAATGGCAGAATAAGGCTTAGGTTTTGATTCTTTGCTCCCCTGCGTTTGCATGTGGCGTCGGCACTGGACGATTCCACTCTAAAACAATGCAGAAACCCGGGCCACCAAATTGAAAAGATTACATGACAGTTCCGAAAGAACAACACGAACCAAGAACGACTTCATCATGTGAGCCATTGCAATACGATAGAAGGACAAAAACGACAAGCAGCTTACACATGCCCGAGATGGACAGAAGTTTTCCTTCATGCCCAAGCTACTTCATGCCCAAGCTACAATCTGTTGAGAACATGAACAATAAGCACGGCAAAGCCAACAAGCTGCAGCATGACCTCGCCATTCGTTTTTGCCTGCGCGACAGCGACCGTCAAGCCCCCCAATTGTCCCACATTCTCCCGCCCAGCACGGGGCTTAAGCCCAGAAGTTTCTGCAAAGGAAATGAGCTTGGAATTGGGACGATCTCGGGCTGTGCCGGGCGAGAAGCCGCCCATGCAAAT
The DNA here is from genome assembly GCA_905221605.1 of Symbiodinium natans. Taxonomy (NCBI): domain Eukaryota; class Dinophyceae; order Suessiales; family Symbiodiniaceae; genus Symbiodinium; species Symbiodinium natans. The sequence continues at coordinate 96,843 of CAJNDS010000296.1, read as the reverse complement.
CTGGACTTTTGCAGCAAAGTCCCATTATGAGGAAGGGCCGGCCGTCTTTAGCGCACAGACTTGTAATGGGAATGTGTCACGGAGCATCCGCAGAATGTGCCAGCCAAGCTCGACGCATCGCACCTCTGCAACATCGGCAGGTGCGACATCTGCACGATGTCACGCACAGCCTCGGGACGCTGCGGCGGCAGGAAGGAAGGCCGGGAAGGCTGGGGAGGCCAGGAAGGCCAAGAAGCTGCTGACAGAGGCAGACTTTGGATTCCGGTATCAAAGCACTCGCAGCCTCGCACACCTATGCCCGGGAGGCGTGATGCAGCATCGGCCAGCAGTCAGTCTTCCCCTTCGTGGCATTTGAGCGGCTTTGAGCGGCTTAAAGCAGCGAAGCGTAGCCTAGAAGCTCCAGTCCTCTGTCAGTCTGTCACAGCGATGAATGATGCCCCTCTCACATGCTTTGACTGGGACAAGACCTTGGACTCAGCAGGAGCTCCGGACAATAGAGCCACACGGTTTACCCTAGGCAAGCTGCCTATGAAAGGAAAGCATGAACCGGACAGATGCAACAAAGGTAATAGGGACTTCCCGGGGATGCACCCCAGAAAGCCAAGCGACGAGATGTAGTGAGCCTCGCACCGACCAAGAGCTTGGTATCAGCTTCCACTTTTTTGAACTCCTTGAGTTGCGTGTTCTTGACGTCCGTGTAGCTTTCACTTTGCCAGAGGTGGGATGAGGGCCCACTCCTCAAGGTACCCGCTTTGCGGGGTCTAAGAGTACGCACGTTTCACAACTTTTCAGGTGTCGGGGGGCACCTCAGGTTATTCGCAAGGTTAAGTCGGTCCGTGAGCGAGCCCCGTGAAGAATCAGGAGCTCGGCCTGTATGAGGATACAAGGAGGGCATCGGCTGGGATCTTATTGCTATGCGGGGCATGGGTTAACTGAGGGTTGCCCAGAGAGGACACTGCGACAATCTGGAAGCACGAGCGAGTCCCTCTACGGCTTCCGTTTCCGCACAAGAGCCAGATATAGTCAGATGAAGCGGCACGAAGCAAACCACTCTGCCTCGGAGCACCGGGGCGGTGAGGTGATTTGCGCTTTGCCAGGCCCTCTGAAAGGGATGCCATCGCAAAGGCGGCTGACAGCCGCATGATGCTCGAGGATTCGAATGCTAGTGCAGCCAAGTCCATACACAAAGGTCCGATGTCAACCCTCCAGGCAATCTGGTCATACCTTGCCACCTAGCGTGTCTGAGGCACGGAACGACGTCCAGGCCCCTGCCAAATGCTCAGCGCACGACCGACATTGGGTGTCTGCATGAGGCTTCCCTCCCAACCATGTGACCTTCTCGAGTTTTCAGTTTCCCAATACCCTGCTTGGTTCTTTGGGCAACACAAATCGGAAGGTAACACTTAGACCGGGCAAGGAGGGCAAGCCCCGCCCCTTCGTACTAAGTCCTCTGAGGCCTTCTGCCTAACTTCGTCCCCACCTTCCCTGAGTTCGCACAGGCATCTACTTTCCGTGGCTTGGTCTTTGACCCCTCCTGGGGTTGACAGAAGTTCGTGACTGGGCCTGCCCCACCGAGTTCGTGGAATGGGTGCCCGTTGCCCGTCGAACAGCGATACCTACCTCCGTGTTGCTCTGATCTTCCGGTCGCAAGGACGCAGGTCATTGCCTGTCGCTTCTTCCAGGAAGGAAGGCATATAGGGAGGTCCAGCCACTCGACGGCTCAAAATGCATGCAAACCTCGACCCCCAAGAACTCCCAATTCGTACTTACGGACAGGCTGCTGTGACTGAGAGGTTGCTGTCCTGAACCTGTGCACATGCAGCCCAGAGACCCTTGCATGCTGCAGCTTAGAATGCCTAAAGTGCACTTTCTCGGCTTTCTCGGACACTCCTGCGTGACCACCGGCCACTTTCAGCCAGGTTCGGGCGCAAAGACCGGAAGGCGGCCAGCCCAGCAAGCTCTCGATTTTGGTAGAGGCTATACAGTGGCTACCGCCCTCTTTCGTGAAGGGTTCGACATGGACCCGAGCGACATACACCTGGACAGCCTCTGAGAGACCTGAGAGCAGGACAAATCTGCGGGGCAATTTGAGGGCGGTGCTTCCGAGCTGTTTCAGAGCTCGCAAAGCCCAAGGAGAGACCTTTCTACGCCGTCAAAGGAGCTGGTCGACGGCCATGGTGGCCACGGCAGTTCAGGTGAGCTCGCAGCTCTGTCTGCGTCTCAGGAATCACAATGGCTCACCATGTCATCATGGTTTGAGCTGGCACGGTAATGCCGAAGGTGATGAAGCAGCAGTAGGGTGGCCGTCTGAGACCTGATGGGGTGCGGGGGGGCATGGGCAGGGGGCATGACACCTCCAAGACAGCAGCTTCGCTCGTGGGATGCTTCAAGCCATCAAGAAGTCACACGAAGGGTTACAATGAGGTTTGCTTCGAGCCCCGCCTTCCTTGAGGAAGGGCTGCGCGCGCTTGAGGCCAAGGCTTTAATCGCATGGCATTGGCCGGACAGTCTCACCCACACTTAGTCACTGTAGCACTGCATTGAGGCCTGCGGTTTTCTTGGCAGGTGTTCGGGCACCTATGGTCCACACCGGCGAGAGTGAAAGTGCCGAGTCCTCCCTTAAACCAAGGCAAGGCACCCAGGGATCCAGCTTGGGCTTCAGGCAGAAGGGGCATAGGCATGTAGGCCAGACAGCCGTGCACTCAGCAACTTCCCCCTCTTTTGCGGGAGGGAGCTGGGAGGATCAAAGTGGGAAGGGTCGAGGCGCCAGATGTTGCCCTGGAACATCAAGGAGCTGGTGGCTCAAGGATTCTGAAAGGACATGTCTGCCGACCCATGTGCGGCATCAACCTTCGGCTCTTGGCGTGGCATAGAAAGATATCTCACGCAGCTGTCCACATACTCTCAGGAACTACGCTGAGCAACTTCTGCGCGGAGGTGGGAACCATTCCGAACCCTCGGCGTGAGCAGCCCAAAATGCCCGACAGATCGGGAGATCAACGTCAAGGTTCTGAAGACCAAGACCACTGCATCCAGGGTAGAGAACCTAGCTTCAACCAACCACCAGATACTCCACCTTCAGCCACAAACCCCAGTGCAAGCTAGTCGAAGGTGCCGATTGCACATGGAGGCTATGGCACGAGACCCGAATCGCCACGCGCCAAGGCCTGAACAGTTGCTCGTGGGCAACGTCGCGCACTGCAGCTTTGCCGCTGCCCTGGGGATGGTCTGGGCATTTCCCCCCCACCCCCCGGAAGATTAATCAATTTGCCGCAAGAATGCAGCAACAGCCTGGGTCTGAACCTGTCAACGCGTCAACCACAAGAAAACATTGACAACACCTATAGCCGGTGCCCGGTGCATGCCACGCACGTCACCTGCATCACCTCAACCCTCGGCCTGGCAAAGCCTTGGCAGCCTTCGCCCCTTAGCTCTGTTCTGGCCTGTGTTGGCGAATGTTGGCGAACATCTGGCGACTTCAAGGCCACTTGCCAAGCCCACCTGCCGGGGTCTTGCCAGGGCATCGGTGCGAGGCCAGGCTGGCAAGCGTTGTATGCTCCTGTCGAGGCCGCAGCGTTTCAAGCTCTAGTTCAGGAGCTCCAGGTCGTTGCCGGCCAGCAAGACAGAGCCAACAGGACCTAGAATCCTAGAAAAGCCCCTGCTACGTACAGGCCTTATAGGAAGACTTCGGGCCCAACTTTAAAGAGGTCTGCCATGAGGCCCACCTTGCTGTCGCAAGGAGCGGCTCATCCACCTGGCCTATGGCTTTGAAGGCCTCGCAGGTACTTGCAGGAGCCACCACCTGGCCCTCAAGCCGAAGAAGTGCCCAACCTTGACATTGCGCTTTCTGTAGTGGCTGTGTATTCTGTATCATATTCTGGCTTTCTTAGTGCTTAGAAGGCCGGGCCCCAGCAAGAATATACCCTGGCAAAGCTGTGACGGCGACATGCGTTTAATGAAACCGATCTCTCTTGGAGTTCAGACACAACTTGTAACGGACCATACGATGTGTATGATGTGCTTATAGCTGGGTTCAGGAGCCACGGTTGTGAGTCTCCGGGATAGGCCCCGTTCGTATTCGAGGTGGCACAAAACATTCCAGAACTCTGAGGTTAGGTGAGTTAGGTCAGTTGAGCCGTGCGGAGCCCTGTGAGAACGCCAGCTTTGTGGGCGTAAAACCCGTGCGAAGCATCATGCTTCTCATTGTCTTCGCCGAGATATATTGACCTGATGCACATGGCACAGTGCGTGAGAGATTGCACAGCTGAGTTGCACATTTCCGGACAACTAACAGGCTAGATAAGAAACCGGGCCACGGTGGTTCAACATCCACGTTCCATACTCCTGGGCTCCAGGCGTCAGGGTCATGGGTTCGTTCGGAACAACGGGAAGTAATGAGGGGTCCAGTTCAAGTCTGCGGACTGCTTGTGTGAAACCGGGGAGGACATGACAATACAACATACATTGGATGCGCCACGGTGGAATCGAATTTGGCCACATCTCTGACGAGCTCTACCTCTCAAACCAGTTGACAAGCAACATTCTGAACAAACTCGAGACGAACAACTTTCCACGACCACAGGGTGCGCCCGCATACTGTGCCGAAATGCGTGCCACCTGCTGTGTGCATGGCTTCTGGCGCACAATGCATTCAGCATGCCTGGTGTTAATGCTTCGACTGCCGCAAAAAAACGATGCACTCGCGGCTCAAATGGCTGCGCGGCGTGGCGGGGTCCACGCGGAAACTTCCATCTGTCGCTGCTCTGCCCTTGTAGACCAGCCTGTAGTCCCTGAATCGGGCAAGAGCCTCTCCAGCAGCTGTGAACTTGGACGGCACCCACACATTACTATAACTGCTCGGAGCCCTCAGGCGATTCGCTGGTGCGTCAAGAAAAAAAGAGAAGAAGGAGAGAAAGGGCATGAGCTGCATCAAGGGGAACGACGCTGGAACAGCCAGACCATGCCACCTTAGTCGCAGCGCGGGCCTGGAACGTCCGCATGCGCCGGTGCAGGGCGAAGGCATCGCGCTTGGCGGGCATCAAAAGGTCTGTGCGTGCTGCAAAAGGCCAAGAAGTTGCTTCACAGCTTCACATTCGATGCACTTTTGAAGCTGGGCAAGCTGGGCATCTGTCAAGATCGACAATGCTCAGGAGTTTAGGTCTCAAAGCCACATGGTCACTGAGCATCCCCACCACAAGGCCCGCGCCCTACCCTGCTCAATGGAGAGAGCCGCGACATCGCTGTCAAAGTCCATCGAATGCCAGCTGCTGCTGCTACTGCAGCCGGGAGCACTCAAAGGCCTGTGGCACGTTGCATGCCAGGCAAGTGCCCACAGAGTGTCCATGGCTAGATTAAGGGGAAACCGACCCGCCGATCCGGTTCAGCGCAAGCGTTCGACTGAGGAGATTGGGGGCAACATGTGCATGGGCAACTTGCACGGCAGAGAGCCGAGGCTGAAACGACCGAAGGGGAACTCTTCAGGGCCCTTGACACGCCCCACAAGCCAGGCAGCATCACCTAGGATCCTGCGCACAATTTTAGGCACTGCGCCTAGCCCCGCTCTGGCATGGAAATCGCAGGAAGCTCGAAGACACTGCAGATGATTCAATGGTATGAGGACTTGCAGCCAAGAAAAGCCGAGTAGAGCAGAGACTCGTTAATTAAGCAACGGTCTGTTTCGCCGCACTTCTTTGAACTCGAATCGTTCTGGGCTTGGGCTGAAGGCTTCACAGATGGCAGAGTCGCAGCTCGCCATGGGCGAGGAGTGCTGTGTAGCACGCCATGCCATCATCCTAGAGAGCGCTCAGATTTTAGACGCATGGCTCTGTTGGAATGGGAGCAAACAGGCTCAGCAGCCCAGGACGGGCTGCAATCGTTCATAGCATGCAACCGACTCCGGGCCTGACTGGGCCTGACTGGTGCCAGTGAAAGTGCGCCGTGTCGTGGAACCTCTCTGCCGTTTGAAAATCGCTGGGAAGTTGGGTGAGGGAACAGGATTCATTTACACATTGACATGTATAGGTGTCTAGGCTGATTCGTCCTGAGGACCATAAGGATCTATGTGGGGCGCAGGGGGTCAATGTCTGATTTTTCCGAACAAGCGCAGCAAAGGCGTTAGCAGCTACCCTGTTCGCTTACAAGCAGCTTGCCAGCGCCGACTGAGAGTCAGGGGCCCTCTCTTCGGGCACTTCCTGCAGCACCACCTCCTGCCATGGAACTGAGAGGTATGAGAGGAGTGCACATGCCAGTCCTGCAGCACCCTGAGGCCTCCCCAAGCCAGACACTGGCGACGACTGCGCATCTGCTCTCGTTCCAGGGTGAGCGCACGAGATGGTTCGAGGCCACAGCAAGTACACTGAGCCCTAGTTTGAGCTAGTCTCCAAGAGTGTCCCTTCTCACGATCAGCACAGAGGGTCGTCCCAAAAACGATGCTGAGGTGCGCCTTCTGGTGATCTAAGCGCATTTTGACTAGAGACCAGCCGAGAGGCAGGAAACGCCGAAGAAATTCTGCGGTGTCAGGAGCATAGAGCTTGAATCAGATTCCACACCTCTAAGCTGGCTGAGATGCTTGACTGATTGAGGCACTTGAAAACGCCATTGCACGATGTTGCACGACGCTGCACGATGCCGCACGATTGCACTAAATCGCTGAGATTCTTGGCTCGGCTGTGCTGAGCTGCTATGCAAAGAGACAAAAACTGGAGGTGCATAAGGCCTGGTGCAAGGTAGCAATAAAGCTTGCAACCATGCGTGTGCACATGTGCAGCTGTTCCTGGCTCAGACTTCTCCAGCACACCGTCGCCACCGTCAAGGAGCAAGGGCGAGCCGGAAACAAGTCGAGTTCAGCAGCTGGGCTGGATGGGCTGGCGGCTGCCGCTTGGACGACGTCCCATGTACTCGGCAGCTATCACAAACTTTGCGGCAAGATGTCAGGACGTGTTGGACATGCCGAGAGCAGCGACATCCTCATCAGAGTGGCTGCATTTCACTTTTTTCACCCCGGCAGCCCTTGAGCCTTCAAGCCCGCTTGACAACTGCGACCCCACCCCACCACAAGCGATCTTCTCCATACACAAAGAAAGCCGCAGATGCATGCTGCCGCTGTGGCGGACCGGAATGAACCTGCGGAAAAGGCATGTCAGCATCGATGCTCCCACCACGCGACAAGTGCAGAAGCAGCATCAGATCTTGCATGGGCATAGGCACAGGTCATCCATGATGAATCCTGAGCCGTGTCCGGCATCATGTTAGATGATCCCCGGCCCCGTGCGCCTTAACATGGGCACCACTGGCCGGCACAGGGGCTGAACGATGACGTCTTTGCCGCTATGTGCCCATTGCACAACGAACTTACAGCCTTCTGTTTGCAACATCCGTTGGGAGACACATGCAAGACTGCGAAAGTTGAAACCGTTTCTGTTCTCTCACGTCTCCTGCAAAGTTAACGTCAGGACAATTTTGCGGTTGTGTGATTGGCTGGCGCCACCAATAACTCCTAACCATCCCACATAGACAGAAGGTCTTCGCACAGAAGATGCTTCAGCTTGTTGAAGCCTGCAAAAGTCTGGTTGCCACCTAGCATCGAACCGGGGTGTTCAAAGGCCTCGCAGCTGCAGCGCATTATGCCCAAAGGAAGGCGGCTGCACATGCCCTAACAAGCCTGCCGTTCCCACAAGCAAAGCTTGCTGGCTGGACACGCAGGGTGCCGCGTGTGCACAACATAGCAGTCGTACATGTGTGGCACGTGCTGCATCAGATCATCAGGTGCCCTACGTTCGGAGCACCTCGTGGCCTCTTTTTTTGAGCCCGTGCTATGCAACTGCCTGAGACGGGATGACCTCAGACCACTTAATGGTGGCACGCGCATGTCCAATCTGCAGTCAAGGCTGCACTCAATGATCTGCTTTACCAGTGTCACATTGGCCTCCATCATGCCATCGGTTTGTGGTGAGCTGTTCTTTGGCAGACCACAAGAGGGAGCTTGGACCATGCCTAGTGGTTGTACTTTTATCCGAATATAGAGCCATATTGAGCCATATTGAGCCGCTGCGCATGCAAATCGTCAAGCCGCAGTTCACAGACCCAAAGGATTACATTCTGTGTCTCTGTGTGTGGGACTTCCATTCGCGACTTCCATGGTAGTCTAGTGACGGGTGTTGCAACTGTTCAAAAACACTTGGATCCCTCAAGGGCTTAAGGCCCGACCCGAAAAAATACTCTGGAGACGCCTCAGCCGCTCAGCCTCTAAAAGTTGCGTCGTTTCGCCCCCTTTTTGAGGCATAATGTTGCATAATATAATAGATCATAATATAATCTATTTTTTGTAGTATACTGTTGTGATATATAATGCAATATAGAAATCCTCACACTAAGCCTCACACCTGGCTGAGGTTATGGGTTTCAATGCTGGGGTTGCTCTTGTAGTCGGTGCAACTGGGGCATCTGGAACAATCTTCGCGCGCGAACAGATACCATTCATTTTCTATCTTCCCACGACACAAGTCTGCCTGCACATATTTCCGAGCATGCATGGCCCGGAGCTGATACAATCCGATTCAGCTTCGTCTTCCGAGGGGTGTGTCCAAAATCACAACGAAGGCTGTAGAAAGTGAGAAAGGATTTTCATGGAATAGGATCGATTTTATAAGGAAGAAAGCGAATAAAGGGGCCCTAAAGTCCTGCGCCATGCAAAAATTACGCCCAGCGCAGGGCGAACGGCACGTAACTGATCACATAGATCATGGCATCTGGGCTTATATATGTCCTGGAGCATGTATAGCACTGAAATGGACACTGTAGCTCAGCTTTCCAACATGCCATGGCAATCACAGCACTCCTTCCAATGAACAGGAACATGCAAAACATGATCTGCAGGGTCTCCTGCGCTGTGGTCCTCCTACAGATTCCTTCGGCCACTCCTGGACGATTGGGCAGCCTAAGCGAACATAGTGACATAGTGAATTTAACAGGCAGTCACGCAGCAAAGATCCCTGATTTTGTTCCACGCAGCGCTCGGCGCAGAGGTCACTAAGCTGGGCATTGCGCGAGAGAGGTGATCGAGGAATGATTGTGCTGTGCTTTATGCACTGGCTTCTTCTAAAGTACAGATCCTTTCTATCTTGGAACTGTATAAGAGATCCCCAACCTAGAACAACCATGAACAACACCAACGCAAACACAGGGCTGCAGGTTTCGGGTTCGGGCTTCAAGGCTCACGACGGAGTCTCTGGTGGATCGAACTCTCCCGACGCGCCGCGCCGCTAATTTCCTAAAATCTCTACGTCGCAACGCCTGGCAAGGCAGAGATGCCGCACAGGCCCGCCGCTGCTTTAAAGGGTGCGTCCCTGCATGTGCTGGTCGGTTTTTCCGAACTCTTGGGATTTCCAAGCGTGAAACTCCGAAGGGGGACACAGAAATCGGCGGGAGTCCTCCACCGAACCGTCTTGTGCTCTGCGGCTACGCGATACAAAGAAGTATAAACCGATGCTTGCGTGGCGTCCACGCCCCCCCAAACATTTCTAGTCGTCCCCAGGGCACCTTCATCAGCCTACATGTAAATTGGAACCGGCACACGGTTCCTCTACAGCTATATGTCGTTCTCCAGAGCATGTTCAGCTCCTGTGGCGCTTGCGCTTGTTTCTCTGTCGGATGACGATCTCATCCCGGCACTCTGAATCCCGATGGAGAATCAGTTGCCTCACTAACGCCAGCTGCTGCTGGAAGGTGGCCGAGGTCTCGCTGTGCTGCAACTCGTAGATTTGCTCCACGGCAGCCTCGAAGTTCGGCAGGAGAGTCGCCACCTTGCACCGGACCACAACGGGCTTCTTCCAAAGAGCCTCCAGCTGCTTCAAGACCGACAAGCGCCGGTTGTTGATGGAGCAGACGCCGGCACCTGAGATCTGCCCGGCACCCTTCTGCGGCGCCCTCATGTGCATTGCAGATTTTCCCTTGTATGTGTGTGTGAGTGTGTGTGTCTGCTTTTGCGTGTGCATCAAGAGAAAGAAAGAGCGAGAGAGTGAGAGAGGGAAAGAGCGGAAACGAGCGAGAGAGAGGGAGAGGGACCAGAAACAGAGAGAGAGAAAGGGATAAAGACAGAGAGGGAGAGAGAGCGAGAGAGAGAGAGAGAGAGAGACAGAATTAAAGAGACACAGAGATACATACAGGGATATCCGGGATTGATTCAACAAAAAGGGTATACAGAGATGGAGACAAAGTGATAGATGAAAAGACAGTGTCTGTGCCGCGCGTAATCCAAGCGATCAACGTGTCTCGTATTTGCATCTTGCTTCGTGGCTTCTATCAGGGTTTTGCAGTTTAGCAAATATTTCAACATTCACACGTTATAACATTGACATGTACAACTGCCTTCCGAGGATGCGACTCGTCTCCACGCAGAACAAGTTCAGGAAACTTGCGTGCAAGCCGACTTCTCCTGCGTGAGCTTTGAAAGACGATGGCACGATGGGTTGAAGGTTTTAGGGTTCAGGCAAAGTCTTTGCAGCGGTCCTCGATGCAGCTGGCGAAGCGTCTCGGAGCACGACCTCCCATCAGAGAAGGTGTCGCCACAGGTGTCCTGCGTGAAGTTGATCTCCCCGGCAGGGATGTCTCGAATCCTCAAGCTCAGACTCTACAGTAGGTGTTTCGCCGCAACTAGCCAAACCCAGGCATCCTTCAAACTGTCCCCTTGAAAGAGCTGAAGCAGGCTGAGGCTCTCGTGAGGCAGGTTCTCAAGCTCTGACCGGATGTGATACAGGTGTGCAAAGCTTGGGGCGGAGAGCTTGTGCGGGAGGGCGGCCTCCACGCTTCTTGAGGTTTCATTTCTTCATTTCAGACTGGCAGACTGGCAGAGAGCGGGGGGTAGAATGGAGAAAGACACAGGATCCCGTAAAAAAAAACGCTCCAACGCTGAAGGCCTTCGACGAACGCCAGCCCGGAGGTGGACCAGGGGGCTCCTTGCCAGCTTCGGCATGTTCTGATTTGCTGTCGCATGTTCGTCTCGCAGGAGATTTCAAAACACCCGTTGCCCAGGCACAGGGCGCATCGTCGACGAAAGTCGTGTGTGCGTCCACTGCAAAAACCAATATGTTCGGTCGTGTGTGCTGAATCGCGCTCCCGTGTGCAGTTCAGCGTGATGGTCTCAAAGCTACCGCTAGTTCGTTTTAGTGCATGGATATTTGTCATGGTTCTCATCTATACTGTTCTGATTTAATGTTGGACTCGCTTTAGTGTGGGGCCCCCCCCCCCCCCCGCCCCCCAAACAATTTTGGGGTTTTCGGGGATCCTTAATAATGTGGGATGGGGCTGGGACGGGGGCTGGGGGTAGGGCGGCTAGGGGTCGAGGGTTGAGGGGAAGCCTTGAAGCTTGAGGGTCTAAGCTTTCCAGGCTTTGTAGCTCCACGGTCGCCGGGGCTCCGCATTAATGCGGACCACCGAAACAACTTGCTAAAGCGAATCAGGGCAGCTCGTGGGCTACTCCCTTGGAAAATTGTTTGGGGGCCTGTTTCGTAATGAAATTTTACGAGGAATTTAAATAAGGCTGGACACCAAAAAAATCCGGAGTTTCTTATTCAAAACTTTTCTTAGTTGTTGGCTCCCCGGCCCCCCGCCCTTCAACCCCAGCCGGGACAACATCGCATAATTGTGAACCACCCTAAACAATGGGGGGTTCTGTATAAGATTTTCGGAACATCGCATAATAGCGGTCCCATCCACTAAAGCGGGTGCAACATTATACTATTTGGTCCTAGATTCCCAGATAGAACTTTGACACTTTCAGCCGCGCATTTTCTGCTCAGTGCTAGCTTCCAACTTGAGCAGTCATCCCTGGTTCCTGAATGTTCCGA